>CAUYPK010056512.1:0-40555 GCA_963574355.1 Loris lydekkerianus | reverse complement strand
AGTTTTAAGACACACAAAAATCAAGAACCATAAAATCCACCCAGATGGAAACAAAGGAACCATTCCCAGCAACACCACTAAGCCAAGCAAGTTGAAACTTGCACAGGTGAATCAGAAAGGACGTTGTCAACTGTGTTTCTTAAAAGTGAAATAATGGACCATAACATAGTCTGTCTTAAAACTTTTACAGTGATCCACATATTACAAACTTATTTATTTTTTTATTGTATCTGCTATGGTGAACAGTGATCTTCCCTGTTACTACTGTAATTCTTTGGAGGAGCTATGAATCATGCCCATGTAAGATGGCAAATTTAATCAATAAATATTTTGTGTGTTCTAACCACCCCACTAAATGGCTGATCCTCTGTCTCTTTTTGGGCCTCCCATTCCTCACAGAAACAGTAATATTGAAATGAGGCCAACAAAGAGACTATAATGGCCTCTAAGTAGTCAAGTAAAAAGAATAAGTACCATTTTTCTTACTTTAAATCAAAGGCTAGATTTAAGCTCAGTGAGAAAGGCATGTTGAAAGCCAAGACAGGCCAAAAAGCTAGACCTCTTGAGCCAGTTAGCCAAGATGTGCACGTAAAGGGAAAGTTTTTGAAGGAAATTAAAAGTGCTACTTCAGGAGACAGACAAATAAGAAAATGAAACAGCCTTCCTGCTGATATGGAAAAAGTTTAGTGGTCTGAATACAGGAAGATCCAACCAGCCACAACATTCTCAATGCAGCCCTAACTACCTTCAATTCTACAAAGGCTGAGAGAGGTGAGGAAGCTGCAGAAGAAAAGTGTAAAGTGAGCAGGGGTTGGTTCATAAGAAGCTGCCTCCATCACATAAAACTGCAAGAGGAAGCAGCAAGTGCTGGTGAAGCAGCTTCACAAACTGTCCAGGAATTCTAGCTAAGGTTATTGATGAAAGGGGCTATGTGTACTAAACAACAGATTTTCACTGTAGACAAAACAGCCTGCTATTGAAGAACATGCCATGTAAGACTGTCATACCTAGGGAGGAAAAGCCAAGGACTGGCTTCAAAGGAGAGGCTAACTTTTGTTAAGGGCTAATGCAGCTGGTATCTTGAAATTGAAGCAGGGCTCACTGTCAGTTCTGAAAACTCTAGGGTCCTTAAGAATTATGCTAAATCTACTCTGCCTGTGTTCTATAAATGCCTGGATTATAGCACATTTACAGCATGGTTTACTAAGCATTTTAAGTCCACTCTTGAGACCTACTACTCAGAAAGATACCTTTCAAAATATTACTGTTCACTTACAATGCACCTGGGTCACCCAAGAACTCTGATGCAGATGTACAAGGAAGTTAATGTTATTTTTATGTCCACTTACACAACATTCATTCTGTAGCCCACAGATCAAGAACACATTTCAATTTTCTAGTCTTACTATTTAAGAAACACTTTATATAGCTATCGCTGCCATAGATATGATTCTTCTGAGGAATCTGAGAAAAATAAATTAAAAACCTTTGGGAAAGAATTCATCATTCTAGATGTCATTAAGAATACTGGTGATTCAAGGCGGCGCCTGTGGCTCAAGGAGTAGGGCGCCGGCTCCATATGCTGGAAGTGGCAGGTTCAAACCCAGCCCCAGCCAAAAATCGCAAATAAAAGAATACCGGTGATTCATGGGGAAAGGTCAGAATACCAACATTAACAGGAGTTTGGAAAAAGCTGATTCAAACCCTAACGGATAACTTTGAGAGATTCAAGACCTCAGCAAAGGAAGTAACTGGAGATATGGTAGAAACCGGAAGGGAACTAGAAGCACTACAATCTCATTATAAAACTTGACCAGACAGGAAGATCACCAACTAGTAGGAACCCTCGACAGAGGCTCTTGATCAGAGGGAGGAAAACTGGATGGAATCAGACTCTATGAAGCCAAAGGTGGGGAGCTGAGCCAAGAAAGAAGTTCGGCAAGCTGTGACTCCAAGGAAGAGCACTCAAGAATACAAATTACAGGTATAAAGCCTATAGACTAGAGGATGGGAGACCCCTCTCCCAAGTGGGGGGCCCAGCGCAGGCTCTCTGCAAGTGAGCAAGGAACAAAAGACTTCTCATTCTACCTTACTGGAGAGAGCCGCTAAACACGGGGTCTCTTCTCCAGGGAGATTCCACTTATGAACGTAGACAGCACCCTGCCAGGCATAAAACTGAACAAATATTTTCCCCCACAATTCCAAATTCCCAGTCCACCCTTCCCTCCTTGCATAGCAGTCTGCAGTTCTTCCCCCTGCAGAGCACAGAGTGTTTGGTCTTTTCCTGAGAGAGCTGGGCATAGTGTGGACTGCCAAACATCAGGACAGAATCTGTGACTACTGGGGAAGAAAGAGGGTGTGGGAAGAAAGGGACACTCGGAGGGAGAAGGAGCAATCCCCTGGTTATGACTTTGCCCGGCTAGTGGTAGTGTTGACCTCTGTTCAGGCTGTGTCTGGCGGGAGGGGGTACAGAAACCCGGTTCTGACAGTGCCCACAAGCAGGAGAGTGGTTGCCCTGTGTGGACTGAGTTCAGCGGCCCCAGCTGGGCCAGAGAGCAGAGGCTTTCCAGGAGTGGACCAAGACCTAAGGGCAAGGGTGTGATCCCCTGACTCTAATAGAACCCACAAACAGAGGCCTGCTGGGTGTAGACTGAGACCTTAGGGCAAGGGAGTGGTCCCCTGACTCCCATAGAGCCAATAAGCCTCCAGGTGTGGACTGAGACCTGCAGGCAGGGGTGTGATCCCCTGACTCCAACTGGGCCAGCGAGCAGAGGCTTGCTGGGTGTAGACTGAGACTGGCGAGGGCATGGTCCCTGGTTCCAACTGGGCCAGCAAGCAGAGAAGTGGACACCAGTGTGGACTAAGTCTGGCAGGCGGGGGTATGGACCCCTGACTCCAATTGTGCTGTTGGAGACCCCTGGAGCCCTCTCTGTTGAGCAGGGTTCGTACTGCTTGAGATAATTTGATTGGAACTCATGTCTGGGGTTGTCTACCCAGGGACACTCTGAAGTTGACCCTCAAAGTTCTGTAGCAGAAAAGAACTGAAGGGTGGGGGTGGGGCACCACAGCTGTCTGTATCTTCCCACAGCCAAGATTTAAACCTAATACCATAGCTTCTTAGGCTAAGGTAGAGGTTGCCTCATCAAAACAGAGCTAGCTCAAGTTATCTCACCAAGTAGGTCCTCAGAGTCTCCAGCCAAAGCCCTAAAAGGGACCTCTGTAAGGTTGTAGGAGATAAGCCACAATTACAAAGCATCGCTCTTTGGTAAGGGGCTGATTATCTCTACCACCTTGGACCCCCAATTCAATCCCCCTACCAGTTCTAATAAACAAACAATAGAAAATAAACATGGTGTGGAATTAATGGAAGAATTCTGGCAACATGAATAACTGAGTAGATCAACTCTCCCCAAAGAATGACAAAGTAGATACAACTGAAGATGCCATGCATAGACAAATGGCTGACATGTCAGAAATCAAATTCAGAGAGATGAACAGAATGGAAGAAAAGTTTGAAATTCAAGTACAAAGAGTAGGTCTAAAGTTGTCTCAAGAAATTAATGAATTCAAAGACAAAGTCACCAAAGAGATGGACACAATGAGAAAACAGATAACAGAGCTCAAAGAAATGAAAAACTTATTCAAGGAGCTCCAAAATACAGTAGAATCCTTCAGTAATAGTTAAGCAGGCAGAAGAAAGATCTCTGAAATTGAAGACAAAGCTTTTGAAGGAGCCCAAATGCTCAGAGGCAGACAAATGAGAGAGCAAAAACTGATCATTCCCTGAGAGAGTTATGGGATCACTCCATAAGATCAAGCATTCATCTTAGAGGAATTCCTGAAGGAGAAAAGGATGGTCCTAAAGGTACAGATGCTCTATTCCAAGAGATTATGGAGGAGACTTTCCCAAGCATTACAAGAGATACAGAAATTCAGTTAGTCGACAGTTTCAGAACCCCAGCAAGACTCAATCCAAATAAAACATCTCTTAGACACACTGTGATTAACTTTACCAAAGTTAATGTGAAGGAGAAAATTCTGCAAGCAGCCAGACTTAAGAAAACCATCACCTACAAAGGAAGAAATATCAGAATGACTACAGATCTCTCAGCTGGAACATTTCAAGCCAGAAGAGGATGGTCATCTACCTTCACTCTCCGAAAACTAAACAACTTTCAGCCCAGGATCCTGTATCCAGCTAAACTGAGTTTCATTTGTGATGGAGAAATCAAATACTTTAATGACATACACATGCTGAAGAAATTTGCCATAACTAAACCCGCTCTCCAGGATATTCTCAGACCCATCCTCCACAATGATCAACACAGTGCTCTACTATCAAAGTAAACTCACTCAGAAATTTTTGAACAAAACCCAACTTCCACAGTGATGAGAGGATTAAAAATGTCCACTGTACATTCAAAAAACATGACACCCAAAACACTGCCAGGCTTATCAATTCTGTGAAGTAATGTGAATAGTTTAAATTGTCCTCTAAAGAGATTTCAATTATTAACATTTATGCACCTTACCAGAATGCTCCTCAATTCCTAGTGAAGAAGAACAACTTGATATGTTCTTGCACTATACTACTTGGAGATTTTAACACCCCTTGGACAGTTTTGAATAGATCCTCCAAGAAGAAACTAAACAAAGAAATGTGAGACTTAAACCTGATCCCAGAACAAATGGACTTAACAGACCTCTACAGGACATTTCATCCTAATAAAACTAAATATACATTCTTCTCACAGCCCACAGATAATCGTATCCTTAAGATACGAGTCTTACCCCAGCAAATGTTAAATAATAGAAATTATTCCTTGTATCTTCTCATACCACCATGGAATAAAAGTTAAACTCAACAGCAACAGGAATCTTCATACTCAAATCATGCAGACAGAATGATTAACTAAGGGAAGACTGAGGCTTGCTCAGGCCTACAGCGATTGTACATCTTTATTCACTGTATTATATATCCAAACTCATCAGATGAGAATAAGTAAGAATAAAGAACAAAAGCATTAATTGAGACTCCCATGAAAAAGTTCTCCTCAGCATAAATGTTGCAAAGCACATATACGTCATTTCTAAGTCTGGAGCATATAACTTAAAGATAAACTACAAGGACACCAGGCTGTCTGTTTCGGTATGCCCACCTCCCTAACAGGTTAAATGAAACTTTTGTGTAATTTGAAGTTAGGGAATGAAGAGTAACAGTTTAGCTCCAGACAGGTGCTAAATCTCCAGCTACCACTTGGCGGGCACCTCAGGGAAACATTTCTCAAGGCCTTTTCAGCAAGCAGGGAAGAATTAACCCCTGCATCTCTGCTTTTTAGCAAGCAGGGAGGAATTAACCCCCGAGTCTTGCTTATAGCCAAGAATGCAATTTTCCTTTCTTAGGTTCTCATACCACAAGGAGCACATACAAGACAAAGCCACCTTTCTGGGGTGCTGAAAACCGTGCACCTTCAATAGACCTATATCAATCACTGAAATAGCATCAATTACACAAAATCTCCCAACAAGAAAAGTCCAGGACCAGATGGCTTCACATCCAAATTCTATCAAACCTTTCAAGAGGAACTAGTACCTGTATTATACAACCTTTTCCAAAGCATAGAAAAAGAAGGAATACTTCCCAACACATTCTATGAAGCAAATATCACCTGCATCCTCAAACCAGAAAAGGATCCAACAAAGAAAGAAAATTATAGACCAATTATCATTAATGAATATCAATGCAAAAATATTCAATAAAATCTTAGCAAACTTAATTCAACAACACATCAAAAAAATTATACTCCACAATCAAGTTGGTTTTATTCCAGGGTTACAGGGTTGATTGAACATATACAAATTTATAAATATAATACATCACATAAATAAAACAAAAAACAAAGACCATATGATTCTCTCATTTGATGCAGAAAAAGCTTTTGATAATATCCAGCATCTTTTCATGATCAGAACACTTAAGAAAATAGGCATAGAAGGGACATTTCTTAAGCTGATAGAGGCCATCTACAGCAAACACACAGCTAATATCATATTGAATGGAGTAAAATTGAAAACATCTCCACTCAGATCAGCAACTAGGCAAGTATGCCCGTTGTCTCCACTGCTATTCAACACAGTAACTGCAATCAGGCAAGAGAAGGTGATCAAGAGTATCCAAATAGGGTTAGAGGAGATCAAACTCTCACTCTTCACTGATGATATTATCAGTGGAAATGATCACTTCCTATTTAACAATGATATGACCTAAAAAATCCCAGGAACTCAACTACAAAACTCTTAGAAGTGATCAAGGAATACAAAAGCATCTCAGGATACAAAATCAATACTTACAAATCAGTAGCTTTTATATATACCAACAATAGTCAAGCTGAAAATATAGTCAAGGACACTATTCCTTTTACAGCAGTGCCAAAGAAGATGAAATATCTGGGAATTTACCTAACAAAGGATGTGACAGATCTCTATAAAGAGAACTGTGAAACTCTGAGAAAAGAAATAGTGGAAGATGTTAACAAATCGAAAATCATACCATGCTCGTGGCTGGGAAGAATCAACATTGTTAAAATGTCCATACTACCCAAAGAAATCTGCAGATTTAATGCAATCCCGATTAAAGCACCATTGTCATACTTTAAAGAGCTTGAAAAAATAGTGCTTTGTTTTATATGGAATAAGAAAAAACCTCAAATAGCAAATACATTACTCAGAAATAAAAACAAATCAAGAGATATCACATTACCAGACTTTAGGCTATACTATAAATCTATAGTGATCAAAACAGCATGGTACTGGCAAAAAAAAAAAAAAAAAAGAGAGGCAGATTTATGGAACAGAATAGAGAACCAAGAGATGAACTCAGCTACTTATCATCATTTGATAAGCCTATCAAAAACAGTCAGTGGGGGAATCAGTGAGTAAGGCGCCGGCCACATACATGGAAGCTGGCAGATTTGAGCCTGGCCCAGGCCTGCTAAACAACAATGACAACTGCAACCAAAAAATAGCTGGTCATTGTGGTGGGCACCTGTAGTTTCAGATACTTGTGAGGCTGAGGCAAGAGAATCACTTAAGCCCCAGAGTTGGAGGTTGCTGTGAGCTGTGAATACCACAGCCCCCTACCCAGGGTGACATAGTGAGACTCTTTCTCCCCCCAAAAAAAAAAAAATTCAGTGAGAGAAAGACTCTCATTTTAACAAATGATGCTGGGTGAACTTATTGGCAACCTGTAGAAGACTGAAACTGGATCCCCACCTTTCACCATTAACAAAAATTGATTCTCACTGGATAAGATTTAAACTTAAGACATGAAACTATAAAAAATACTGGAAGAGAGGGCAGGGAAAACACTTGAAGAAATCGGCCTGGGAGAACATTTTACGAGGAGAACCCCCAAGGCAATTGAAGCAACACCAAAAATCCATTTCTGCGAGCTGATCAAACTAAAAAGCTTTTGCACGGCCAAGAACACAGTAAGAAGGCAAACAGATAACCTTCAGAATGGGTGAAGATTTTTACAGGTTTGCTGCTGACAAAGGTCTGATAACTAGAATCCACAGAGAACTCAAGCTAATCAATAAGATAAGAACAAATAACCTCATTTCTATGTGGGCAAGAGACTTGAACAGAAACTTCCCTGATGGAGACAGGAGGATGGCCTACAAACACATGAAAAAAGACTTATCATCTTTCAGAGAAATACAAATCAAAACCACTTTAAGATATTATCTAACTCCAGTAAGATTAACCCGCATAACAAATTCCCAAAACTACAGATGTTGGTATGGATGCGGAGAGAAGGGAACACTTCTACACTACTGGTGGGAATGCAAGCTAACAGGACCTTTTTGGAAAGAAGTTTGGAGAATACTCAAGGAACTAAAAGTAGACCTACCATTCAATCCTACAATTCCTCTACTAGGTATATACCCATATGATCAAAAATATTTTACAACAAAGACATCTGCACCGGAATGTTTATTGCAACTCAATTCATAATTGCCAAGATATGGAAATAGCCCAAGTGCACATCAACCCATGAATGAATTAATAAATTGTGGTATATATACACCATGGAATACTATGCAGCCATAAAAAAAAGATGGAGAATTCACATCTTTTGTGTTTACCTGTATAAAGCTGGACTATATTCTCAGGAAAGTATCTCAAGAATGGAAAGAAAAAAAAAAAAAAAAAAAAAGGCTCGGCGCTCATAGCACCGTGGTTATGGTGCCGGCCACATGCCCCAAGGGTGGCGGGTTCGAACCCAGCCCAGGCCAGCTAAACAACAATGATGACAACTGCAACAAAAAAATAGCCAGGCGTTGTGGTGGGTGCCTGTAGTCCCAGCTACTTGGGAGGCTGAGGCAAGATAATTGCTTAAGCCCAAGAGTCTGAGGTTGTTGTGAGCAAAGATGTCACAGCACTCTACTGATGGCAACATATTCAGACTCTGTCTCAAAAACAAAAAGGAAAAAAGGTATCCAATGTACTCAATACTACTATGAAATCAATATATAATCACATTCATACAAATGGTAAAACATAACTATAGTCTAGAAAGTAGAAGGGAAGAGGAGAGAGAGTGGAGGGGAGGGGGAAGTCCAGAAGAGGGAGGTATTTGGGGGTAACTCACCTAATGTGCATGATGCAATGGTACATTTCAAAACTATTAATAGTATAATTGTGATGAATGTGTTAATCAGTTCAATGTAAGCATTTCACATTGTATAACAAATCAGTACACTGAACCCCCATAAATGCATCAATGCACACAGTTATGCTTTAATAAAAACAAAAATAAATTAAATAAATAAATAAAATAAACAGACAAACAAAGAAACTTGACCAGACAAGGAGTTGCTTCTTATGGATAAATAAAAAAAGTAGTTTCTTAAGGTGGAATCTACTCCTGGTGAAAATGATGTGAACATTGTTGGAATGACAACAAAGGATTTAGAATACTACATATACATCCAATGATAGAGTTTCAGAGAATTGACTCCAATTGTGAAAGAATGGGTAAAATGTTATCAAACAGCATCACTGCATACCATAGAGAAATCTTTTGTGAAGGGAAAAGTCAACTGATGTAGCAGACTTCAGTGTTTTATTTTTAGAAACTGCCATAGCCACCCCAACCTTCAGCAGCCACCAACCTAATCAGTCAGCAGCCACCAATATTGAGGCAGGACTCTCCACCAGCAAAACTATTAAGACTCACTGAGTCTCAGATGATCATTAACATTTTTTTGGCAATAATTTTTTTACTTAAGGCATGTACATTGTTTTTATAAATATAATGCTATTACACACTTAATAATACAGTGTATTGTAAACATAACTTTTATATGCACTGGGAAACCAAAAAACTTAATGTGACTTACTTTATTGCAATGTTCACTTTATTGCAGTGGTCTGGAAGCAAGCCCACAGTATCTCAGAGGTATGTCTGTGGTTTTTTCTGTTCTGACATTAATAAAATCATATGGTACGCTCTAAGAAGTTTGAATTTTTTCAGGTAGAATACTGCTTTTGAGATTCAACCATGTACTTGAATATATCAGAAATTTTTATTACTGAGTAGTATCCCATTATATATACATACTAAAAATTGTTTATTCACTAATCAGTTCTCCATAAGGCACGTCACAAAAACAATCACCAAAATACAAAATACATCCTTGTGTCAGACCTCACTTTATTTCCACTGAGATTACATCTAAAACTACAACATTAAAAAAAAAAAAAAATCCACTATGAGAGTCTGATAATACAACATATGGCAGCATTAATCCATTATTTAAAGCACCTGATAATGTACTGAACTACTACAATAAAATAATAGACATTTAACAATATCAGGATAAGACATTAAAAATGAATAAGCTATTTGAAAAATAATTACAATGAACTTCCGGTATGAAAATATATAGCGAGTGAAACAAAAAGCTCAGTGAAGAAAGAAAGACATTAGACACAGATGAAAGGAGAACCAATAAACCAGAAGACAGAGCTGTAGAAATTACCCAGAATGCAGCATGCACAAATAGAATAAAAAACAAGACAAAGAGAAGAAAGAAAAGATCCATATTCTGAATTCCAGAAGAAGAAACGGGGAGAAGAATCATTACTCAAGCATATAATCACTGAGAAATTTCCAAAATTGACAGAAGACAATAATTCTCAGTTTCTAAATTAATAAAAATAAGCCCACACCTAGAACAATATAATAAAACTGAAGAACATTTAAAGCAATAGAGAATGACAGATTATCTACAAAGGAAAAATATTCAAGAGGAAAGGAACACTATAAGCCTGGAGACAGCAGAATAACATCTTCCAACAGGTAAGAGAGAGAAAGGGGAATACCAATCTTGAACTGTATATCAAACTAAACTATTCGAGTTTTAGGTTTTAGAAACAATATAAAAATTTCAGACAAAAAACACCTGAGTGTGATTCCAGGTACCACAAATTTTTAGTTGTAACCATAGGCAAATCATGTCATTTCTCTAGGCCTCAGTTCTATGTCTACAAAACAGGAAAAATAATATTTATTATTATAATGTCATTTTGGAAAATGTGATAATATATTAGCATCATTCCTAGTACATAACAATCACTGAATCAATGTAAAGTATTATTTTTATTCTATAGTCAATATTAGTATAGATAATTTAAGCACTTAATTTTTCCTCATAAATAAGAAATCAGCTGACCCAGTTTTTACTATAAATTCCTAGAATCTATACTATAACTTTTATTTCTTTTAACCATAATCTTGAAATAGTTTTTTCAATCTTTAGAAGAAATTCTAAAAATTAGAAGGAAAATATTAGAAGAATTTCTAGGACTTTTTGAAGGTCAGGTTAAATCTAAAGACATGAAATATTTTAGCAATGTCTCATACTCAGACACCACTTATTTTGAGTTTATCCTATATTAAAAAAATAAATTCAGCACCTTCTTACAATACTTACTGGTAACTGATGAAGTAATGTTACCCTATACAGAATGATCCAAGTATTACAGTATTTTCAAGAAGAGTTCTATACTTGGACTGAGAAAAGCTCAGTTCAAGTTCACACTCAGATCAAAAAGGAATACAGCTTTATTTGATCACAGATTATTTCATGACTCGTATCTAAACATAACACATAAAACCATGATTCCAATCTAGCTCTTCAGCTACTTCTCCAACCACTCACTTCCTTTTCTCCTTTAAATTGTCAACATGTACACGCATGTACACATGCACTCACATATGAGCTTTCTATCCCAACATGCTTGAACTTCTATCTCATGCCAAGACTAAAAATTTCCACATGCAGCAATGAAGTTACCTGAACTCAATACCTTAGAAAAAGAAAAATAATTGTCCATGAAACATGAAAGACTCTAAATCTATTATTCTAAGGGGGTAAATATTTCTCAGAAGTAAATATCACAATAATTTCTGCTCATGTACTAACTTCCCAGTGTGTGAACTAAAACAAAATCTTAAGGCTCCCTCCAGCAGCTGACTGACTGGACCACCTCTTGGCCAAGGGGATCCTATAAAACTGAGTTGTTAGCCACAAGAAAGGAGGTCATACATGCCTCATCACACACCCCCACACTTCTAGGAGATATTCCTTGCAGCTCAACAACAGGCCTAAGGCTATGCAAGACACATCTGCAGGTCCTTAGTATACACAAACAAACCACTCAAGTCTGGGCAAGAGTCCTGCAGTTAGTCTCTGACTAAAAGACCCTTATCTTAACTCAGCATTCCTTTTCACTAGCTCCTGGTCTCTTAGACAGAGCCTAACTCTTTCAGCCAATTGTCAGCTAAAGAATCTTTAAAGCCACCTATAAATTGTAAGCCCCCTCCCCTCATATGTCTCACCTTTTAGGGCCAAACCAATGTATGCCTTCTATGTACCGATTTACCACTTTACCAGTAACTCCTTTGAAACATATAAAACCAAACGGTAGCCCTACCATAGCAAGTCCACTTGTTCAAGGCCTCTTAGGTGAGGCTCCGGGCCATGGTCCTCAAATTTAGCTCAGAATAAACCTCTTTAAATTATTTTATAGAGTATAGCTTTTCTGTTGACACCATTTTCATCCATATTCTCCCACAATTGTGTAAGAAAAATAAAACAAAACCTACTGATTCTCATTCTCTCTCTCTCTCTCTCTCTCTCTCTCTCTCTCTCGTTCATTTCCTTTTCCTACTTCCTAATCCCAAGAAAATGTGATAAAGGGGGAAACAGAAAAAAAATTATACTGACATATGAAGACACTCATAGAGACAGAGAAATAAATGAGAATGAGTAAAGAGGCACTGAAATACAGTAAATAAAGTTATATTATTTGTCTCTCAAACAAGTAAAAGCTATGAAAGAGAAATCAAGTACATTATTTTTTGAAGACCCTCCTTAAGAAAAACAAGAGTGATTACACCAGAAGGAGGTACATACTGAGCACTGGTTAGACTATAAGTTCCTTTGAGGGACCAGATTTTACTTGTGTGTTATCAAAGTTTGGTGCACTATTTGACATAAAGGCATATAATAATGTTTCTTGAACTGAAATGCAAAGCACATGTACTTTTATAAATTTCCATAAATTTAACATTCTAAAGAGTTCTAGAATACCTTGGGAAGTAAATACAATTGGTAGTCAGTAATGAAGCCTAACACTCTCTACAAAAGACAAAAACAATCCTAAGCCATGATTAAAAACTATAAAAATGTTTACTAAAAACAACTTCATACTAAAGAAATATTAAAAAGAATGATTTCTAACTAAAACTCGCTTTTTTTGCCTCAGCACCTGTAGCACAGTGGTTAGGGTGCCGACTATATACACTAAGGGTGGCAGGTTCAAACCTGGGCCAGGCCAGCAAACAACAATGACAAGTGCAACCAAGAAAAAAAAAAAAACTAGAAAAAAAAAAACTAGCCGGGCATTGTGGTGGGCACCTTAGTCCCAGCTACTTGGGAGGCTGAGGCAAGAGAATCACTTAAGCCCAAGAGTTTGAGGTTGCTGTGAGCTGTGATTCCACAGCACTCTATTGAGGGCAACATAGTGAGACTCTGTCTAAATAAATAAATAAATAAATCTCACTTTTTCATATGCTGCTTAATAGGAGTTTTTAACAATTACTAATGGACAGAAACTAAGTTAGAAAGGGACCTAAAGGTCATTTATTCCTTTTCCATACCTTCAGGTAGGACCACTATCAAAGCATTCCTAGCAAAATATATATATTTAAAGACATCCATTGAAAATTAAATCCACATTGGAAAACTACTCCAGTTTTTAAACCTTTCTCACAATTTCATCTGGGAAATGCCTGAATATACCTGACTTTTACTAGGTATTTTAAGGCATCAATTCCCTAGGGCTACAGTTTTGTAAGTATAGCTATAATTGGAGAGAAAAATGTTTTTAAAATGTAGAATACAAGGTGGGGCACAGTGGCTCACACCTATAATCCTAGCACTCTGGGAGGCCGGGGCAGGCAGATCACCTGAGTTCATGAGTTCGAGCCTAGCCTGAGCTAGAACAAGACCCTGTCTCTAAAAATAGCCAGGCATTGTGGTGGGAGCCTATAGTCCCAGCTACTCAGGAGGTTGAAGCAAGAGAATTGCTTGAGCACAAGAGTCTGAGGTTGCTGTGAGCTATGATGCCATAGCACTCTACCAGGGGTGACAAAGTAGACTCTGTCTCAAAAAATAAATAAATAAATAAATGTTGAACACATTATTATTTTCATTTACAAAGAGATGCTCAAATATCAGTGAAATAATACATATCAGTTCGGAAATGAGATACAATTAAGAGAATTGAAGTCTATTAGAGGTTTTGGGATCTTAAATCATCTAATGGAACTCCTATTTCTTTGAAGATGATAAAAAGAAGGCAAGAACACATTAATGGCCTATAAAATAACATTTTACAACATTGAAAGAAGCTTAAATTAAAAAGAATAATCCTACAGATTCAAATTGTTTTGTAACGTAACTATGACTTTAACTACCTACTTAATATGGTCAGGTAATGTCACAGAACATGGCCTTTTTATCAGACATAAGTGACAATCCTGCCACATTAGTAACATAACCATTCTGGTTCAACCTTTACGTAACAAAGTAGTAAACTGTTTTTCAGTTGCCATGGACCCCCCTTGGGCAGCACCTGTGGCTCAAAGGGTTAGGGCACTGGTCCCATATGCCAGAGGTGGCGGGTTCAAACCTAGGCCTCGCCAAAAACTGCAATAAATAAATAAATAAATAAAAATAAAAGGGTTAAAAAAAAAAAAAAAGTCACATAACATGACCATGCCTAGATAAACCAAGCCTGCAACCAAAGGTAAAACAACCAAAGGTAAAACATTGCTTTGACCAACATCAGAGACTGAATTAAGAAGTGAACACCACATGCCATCCAGGATCCAATCAGATTAAGCCCAGGCACAGGGCAGAATCCAGCCAGATCATGCCTCCCAGTATCAACTCATTGCAAAATCCAATCAGATCACAACTCATTACCCTATATTTATAAAACCAGCCCAACGTTCTTGCATTGGTGATGTACTGCTTTGGGAACTAATCCCACTGTGCACCTTGTTTGTGCCAAGTAACAAAAACCCCTTGCTATAACCAACTTGGCTGTGTCAACTGACTTCATATCCACTAAGCCACGGGTCCTCAAACTGCGGCCTGTGGGCCACCTGAGGCAGTGGGATTATATTTGTTACCAATATATTATATTTTGTTTTTTTACTTCAAAATAAGATATGTGCAGTGTGCATAGGCATTTGTTCATAGTTTTGTTTTTTTTTAAACTATAGTCCGGCCCTCCAACGGTCTGAGGGACAGTGAACTGATCACTGTTTAAAAAGTTTGAGGACCCCTGCACTAAGCAAATGAACTCTTCTCTTAGGGAGCTAACAGTAAAGAAGGGAAGAAAGAGAAATGCTTTCAGTTCTTGAGGACTTAGGGTTTACCTCCAATAAACTGTTCCATCTTCCAAAAATCATATAACAGGTAGTATTAATACATCTTACAAGATATGGGGACAGATATGAAGACTTGCCTATAATCCTACGGAAAATAAATTGTAGTTCCAGAATTATACAACACAACAGATCTACTTGACTCCTTCAACTACATCACATTCAGTAAATGACAGTTGAGAAAATATTCTCTACAAAAGAATATCACTGTAAATGTTGAGACCATTACCATAAATACTGAGAAGGTATAAAGTTTTAATCTATAAAGGCCTTTCTAGTTGTACTGTTCTCTTTATATAAAGTAGACAATTACTAGTTACATTGGTAAATCTAAAATGGTTGAGGAATGATCATCCAATCATTACATCTTGGCCTGTATTCCATCCTCTTCAGCAACACGTTAGACTATGGGCTTCCTCAATATTTTAAGCTCTCCCTTAATCAATCAAAATTTAAGGAGAAAAATCATATAACTTCATGTCTTACTGTCATTGAAAACTGATTTCTAACATCAATAAGACAATTCTTATTAGTTGTACCTCAGTTCCTTTTCCAGGGTGGCTATTTCAAATCTCTTCTGTACTGCTTTCCTACCCCCATCTCTTCTCTCATCAGTTGACTTTTATTCCTATCTACCTCTTAGGGACCCCACACTTTGTCCTTTCACTTATTTTTTTTTTTTTGCAATTTTTGGCCAGGGTCATGTTTAAACCCACCACCTCCAGTATATGGGGCTGTCACCCTACTCCTTTGAGCCACAGGCACCACCCATCTTTTCACTTTTTTAATACCCAACATATAAATATTTATATCCATTCTCATTTCTTCCTTTCTCAATGCTGCTTCTCTCCTATCAATACTAGCATAGTGCCTAGGAATACAGCAAGCATTTAATCAACCCTTCTTAAATGTGACAAATTAATTAGAAAACTATTCTTTCACTCTCCAGCTGAAGTGGGAGAATCTCTTGAGGCCAGGAGTTCAAGATCAACCTGGGCAACATAGTGAGACCCCATCTCTACAAAAAAACTAAAAAATTAGCAGGTGTTATAGTCCTAGCAGGTTGGGATACTAAGGCAAAAGCATCATCTGAGCCCAGGAATTGGAGGTTACAGTGAGCTATGATCACACTACTGCACCCAACCTAGGCATCAGTTCAAGATCCAATCACAAAAACAAGCCTAAAACAAAAAAAAAAAAAAAAAAAAAAAAGAAAACCTACAAACTTCTTTTAGTTACTACCTTATCTCTTTCTTCTCTTTATAGTGAAATTCCTTTTTTAAAAAATGTGACTAGAAATTTTATATTAAGGAAGTACTGTCAAATAGGATAATGTCTTTTTTAATAGTCTGCAGAACACAGACTATTTTCAATTCATCCATTTATTCCCACCACGTGGCATAATGCCTGGTACAGGAAAGTTCTTAACAAATTGTGAATAAGTAGGGTACTTCAACCCTATACTGCATAACATAAAGGCTCACTTTTTTTCCTAGTGGTCTTACTATCTCTCCTTTCTCTTTCTTTCACAAAATTGCTTCTTTAAATTTATAGCTTCATTTTAATTGAGATAAAAAGAATTTTATAAGCTTTTCCGTCTTTGTTTCTAAACATACACACACACACACACACACACACACACACACACAAATAACCCCACAGTACTATCAACAAATTACTCCATAAAACAGCAAACATCTAGGATGGTTACCTACCTACTGGAAAATTTTAAATGGTAGTCAAGAAAGGTTTTCTAAATCTGTGTCACCTTCCTTACTGCCAAGCCTTGGGTTAACTCTAGGGACTACGGTGCCTTACAGAACGCAAAAACCACAATTCAGTACATAGTATTTTTCATTCTGTAAACATGCCCCTGAGAAATTCTGAAAAACATTGGAACAATCGAAGAAAATTATTACTACTAGTATTAGAAAATAAAAGTCTATACTTTAAAAGCTACTAGTAATTTAAGGATGAACTAATCTTCAAAACACAATCAAAATCTGTGTAGGCAGTGTTCAGGTTGGCTGGGGGCGGGGGGGGGGATCATTTCACAACCTTAAACCTCAATAAATAAAAATACAAAAATGCAAAATGGTTAAAAAAATAAATAAAAGATACCAGCACATAACAGCAATGGTATCTTTTCTCTACTTTCACACTTAACCTTTAAACATAACTGTCCTTTGAGTAATTACTAATTGATGGGTTTAATATGCAAACACCTTTGAGCTACTTTAAACATGACTAAATACCTAGAAATGAACAAATCGGGGAAAGAAAAAAAGCCTGTTAAAATACGGTTTCTCGGATTTTACAACATACGTGACATACATACGGTTCTGCACCGAGAGGCAGCAACCTGGGAGGGTCAGAGGTGCCGGAGGCCCGAGGCCCTGCAGCTTGGGCAGCTGCTCATCCCAGAGACTATGCTGGGCGGTGGCCCAGCCTGGGTGGGGCTGAGCACTGCAGCCGGGGCGGGCCAGACCACAGAGCGGGAAGCCGAGTCTCACCTCCACTTCCCTTTCCCAGCGCAAACAGCCCCCTCCGGCGACCACCCCAGAGCCCCCTAAGACAAAGAGAGATTTTTCTCCCTCCCGGTCCGCTCAAAGTTTATCGGTCTTGGCCAGCGGCGGGGACCGCCGGGCTTTGTAGTTCCCCTGGTCGGAGCCACCCCGCTGAGGCCGCGAGCCCAGAGCCTCAGAACTACAATCCCCATGATGCCCCGCGAGGCGCCGCGCCCGCTCCCCTCTCCCTCCCACTCAGGGCGGCCCGCGGCCGGGAGACCCCTCCGCGCACTGCTCCGGCGGGAGTTGGGGCGGGATGCCAGCTTGAGCACCCCGCCACCTGCTGTCCCGCTGGCGCCCTTCTCCCTCCGATTCGTTACCTAAGTGCCGAGTGCTGCAGGTCGACTCACGGTTGGCGATGCGGTCCAGGTGGGGTGGGGGTGGGGCGCCGGCCGCCGCCGCGAAGTCCGTTAGTTCGCGACGTGCGTGAAGAGGCGGTGGCGTAGGGTTGCCATGGCAGCCGCGGGCCGCGCGGTGGGGGTGTGGCGGGTGGGAGTAGCCTGGGGAGCCCGCCCGGGTGCGGAGGATGGGAGGCGCGAGGGTGCGCCGCGGAAGGGGAGAGGAGCGTGACATTGAGGAGGATTGGTGGCTCTGCTGGTGCCTGCTGAGCCCTGCCTCGGTCGCGTCCAGTCCTCGCAGCACGGAGCGTTTATGCCGGCGGTATTCGGAGAGGACGCCTGTGACATCCGGTCCAGCCGCCTTCCCCGCTGCCAGGCCGCGCATCCCTGGCTGGAATGTGCAGAACCTGCCTACACCGCCTATGTGTTTTTCCCCACTCACATCGAATTTGCAGTCTTTCACGCCTCTATTCTGCCATTCTCTGGGGATTGGGATAGACAGGAATTATTCAATAAGATGGAGTGCATACGGCCTTGATTGATCATTGATTGATTATTCAGGAGGTTTTAGAACTTGTCAAGTGTGATTGATTTCTATTGCATTTGGGCTTATACTATTTCTTAGGCAATCGTTTGCCGACTCTCCCGGGTCTTCTCAGAGAGGCAGTCTAGTACACAGAGGTTAAGAGCATGGGCGTCAAAAACCGGTCCTGCCCCTGTGCCTGGTAGCTGATGACCAGAGCAGTTACCTACCTGCTCTGATCCTCCTCGGTTAATCTGCAAAATGGAGATATCTGTCTCACAGTTCTTGTGAGAAATAAGCAAGCTAATACTGTGAAACAAAGCCTGTCGTTTAAAAGTAGCTGTGAAATATTATTTAATCCATCATGATGAAAGTCAGAATGGTGGTGGGTTTACCCTGGGGGAAAGGTCTGACCCAGGAGGGATTTTCTGTATGATGAAAAAACTATGTTGCCAAAGGTTTAGGTTACTGAAGTATGTGTGTTTGTCACTCATGTACCAATACTTAAGATCCGTGCATTTCACTGCATGTAAATTTGTCTCAAAAAGGAATATAAAAATATTATTAGGGCCGTAGACGATAATGAAATCACAGAGATATTCTCGGCCCAATCTCCAGATGTTAACAGATGATAAGGAAACTGAGGCCTAGAGATTTAGTTTAATAGAAAAAAAAGTGGGGAGGGGAGTGAATTTCTGGCCCTGTAATTTTCAATTTGTCAATTTCTTGAGCCATTACAGTTGAAAATAGCAAGCTATTATATGTGTAATCCAGTTGGATCACCCTGTCCCTTATCCACCTTTGGTCATAGCTCAAGGCCAGTGTCCTCTCTATTACACAGCTGCAGGGGGTTTACAATCTCGCCTTCATTTCTGGCTCGGAGTTCCTGCTTTCTCTGGGGACACATGCCACATCACTTCTCCTACTGACACATAACGTGGAAATCAACCCCTTTTCTTTAAGTTGTTTATATAGGAGACCCTTCTGAAGGTTTGAAGCAACTGAGGACTTTTAATGAAGGAAGCAAAAAACCTAAAATTAAAAATCCCTGCTCTTAAAATTCCTCCACTTCCCCCCCCCATGATATTTTTATCCACTGACCCCCATCCCGGAAGCAAAAAACCTAAAATTAAAAATCCCTGCTCTTAAAATTCCTCCACTCCCCCCCCAATGATATTTTTATCCACTAACCCCCATCCCTTCAGCATAAGCTGCAACTTGCCACTATCCACCATCTCTCTTGTCCTGTCTCTCCTCTTTCCTCTCTTTTACGGTATTTTTAGTTATCTCCATCTCCTATTATGTACCGTCATGGCTGCCTACCATTTCTAAACTGTTTATCAAAGTATTTTCCTACACAAAGAAAGTAACTTTCCCCAAGAGGAACTCTGGTGACATTTGTTAAAATAATAGTGCACACCCCTCTATATATCTTCATATTCTGTTTGATTCAGTCTGCAGTGTAATTAGTAAATATTAAGCAGCTTATGTACATGACCCCTTACCTTCTTAGTGGGCTCAGTTATGAAAACCATTTTCTTGCATTCATAATAATGGCATACGTGTTAGTATAAAAGAGGAAGCAAATCATAATAGCTAGTATCTGTTGTCTAAGAGAAAGAAAGGAAGCAAAGTCTACATAACCATAGCTTATTGTGTGCAGAAGAAATGACAACATTTAAAACATAAAGTCCAGAACAAAATCTGAATATTAAGCTACCTAAGGTCCTTATAGGGGCACACCTGGGCCTACCAACTGTAGGAATTTAGTCACACCTCTGCATATGTAATGAGCATTTAATAGATTCTCCTTTACTCCTGGAGTAGATGATACTGATCTGCTACCAGCTGAACACATGTTTTTGTCGTAGCGATGATAGGTTCACTTGATCCATCTATCCCTCATCTGGTTTCCCTTGTGACCAGTCACTTGTCTTAGCGAGGCAGCTGGCCACGGTTGTAGTGCAGCCTGCAGCTATGAAGAAGTCTCCAAAGGCAAGGCCCCAATGCATAGTGCTTCTTGTTTTGAAGACAGAATCTCAAAGAATCAGCTCAGCAGGACAAGCCACTTGAGAACAGATGACAGCAGCACAAACAGCTGTTTTGCAGGGAGCAGGGTGAGCAGTCACCCAAAGGAAGGCTAGGAACCACTGAAGCGCAGCCTTAAAACACCTCATGTGGCTATGGACAACTGGGATGGAACAGGGACCGAAGATAAACTGTAGTTTATCTCTGTCTACTTTAGATCTGTTCAAGTGATAAATATACCATGCAAATCCAAAAGATGAAGCTGAAAGTGGTAACAGGTTAATCCATACAGGCAGTGTGGTAAGGAGCCTCCACTCTCATTAAAGACACTTAATGCATCTAGTTCAAAGCCAGAGGGGTTTCCTCAGTTCTCAGTCTAGTTAGCCGCCGTAGCGTTTGGCTTTGCTGACCAACCCTCCTTGGTGGTCTATGACTGGTTCTCTTCAAAGCTTTGCGAACAGACTGCTTCATTATTATTCACCAGCTCTTCTACCCGCTCCTTAACTGTAGGGACTGTTCCCAAAGTTCAGACTCTACACCCTCTCCATCTCCAGGCTGCCACCTTTCAGCTCTGGTGACCTCAGATTTCTTATCTCCAAGTTCCAGTACTGCACCCAGCACACTTTGCACTTCCTCGTCTTGTTCTGTTGTTTCTGTTGTCCTCTTCACCCAAGATGCCGCCTCTAGTCTTCATCTAAATTCTGCCTCTTCTGCAAGAATGAATGTGAAACCTCTATGTGAAATGTTTCCAGATCATTCCTGCTCACAGTTGTTATCACCCTGCTGTGTACTCACAGTATTTTCTGCCTAGATCACCCACTTGACAAGTAACCATACTGCCTAGGTGCAGCTCATCTATTGTTTACTTACTGGGTTTCCTCTTTCCTCCTCATTATATTTTGAGCTCCTCCATTTCTCAGTATTCCCCAAAACAGCCTCATAAAACCTTACATATAATATGGATACAATAAATAATTTTGATTAGTGGTTTCCTAACTTTTCTCCTTAGCAAAGCTTCCTTTATCTGGTAGCTTTCCCCCTTGGAGTACCATACAGGACATTTACAGCCTCTTAATATTAATATCCGTGAAGCTTATGGCAGTGTGGGCCCCATGTGTATTCTGTGGATAGGGTTCCTTGAGAAGAAATTCCTTTAAGTCACTGTTGCTGTGGAAGAAGTTCAGGAGGTAAGTAGCAATGAATTCCAATGTTCAGTCCCTACTACCAGGGAAGATCTCCTATAGCAGTTTTCCTTGTTCTTGGTCACAGCTTATTAGTATATCATGAAATTAATGTGACAGATCCCTTCTAGCTGTGTAGTATTTCAGATGTGATAAGGCAGGGTAGTGGTAGTGTAGGGCAGAATACCATAGACAAGAATGCAACAGAAGATTAGATTTTGAGGGTATGCTCACAGTTAGGGTAAAGTGTTTTTGGCTGTTAGTGAGCTGTTGTCTTTCAGCTTTAAACCTACCTTCTGTTCTCTGCTTTGTGCTAGAAGGGCTGGAGCTGTGTAAACCACATTTCTCCTTTGCCATCTGGCCCCTGGGAGTAGTAGAGGAAGAACACAAGTCTGGAGGAGAGAGAAGCAACTTGCTCCTTTCTGTTGGTCTACTATACTTGAAAACTTCACTCTGGCAATGGCCTTTTAGCCTGGTGGCAGTTTTACCTGTCTCCAGCTTTGTGTGCTTCAGAGCTGGCCTCATGGCATTTCTTTTCCCTCTGCACCAGAGTATTCTCAGCATCAGACAGGCAGCCACTCTTCCATCATCTGCATCCCAACCCCAAGGCTCCACTCCTCCAAACCTTCTGGGTTCTGATAACTCCAACCTCCTCTCTTTTCTCTGATCTCCAGCCCTAGAGACACGCGCTGCTTCTCGCAGGTGTTACCTATGTGAAACTTGGGTTCCTTTTCCAATGTTTCAGTCCTCCAACATCTGTCCAATCAATTCCCTATGTTAAATTCTCTCTATTGAAATAGTCTAGTTTCTGTTTTCTTGACTGGCATAGATTGGGAAGTAAAATATATTATATTTCCTGCTATAAGGTAGGTTTAAGGCAGAAACACTGCCTTAAAGGGGTGAGGGAAAGGAAAAGAAAAAAAAAAGAAAAGAAAATAGTGACTAATTCTCACATAAATTGGATTTAATTTTGACCAAAGTACATTGCTTGAACATTAATTTTTAATTCAACTTGTTAATGTGTTGGTTAGGATATTGCATCCTCATTTATAAGTGAAATATGTTTGTAATTTCCCTTTATAATAATATATTTTTTCCATTTTTAATATCAGGTATATCCAGATGAAGTAAAATGATTTTGAAGTATTTCTTCTTTTTCTGTTGTCTATAAGATTTGGCATGATCTGTTTTTTGAAATTATCTTCTATTTTTATTTATAAATATGAGTTGTCCATTTTTTGAGACTTTGGAAAAAAAAAGTAAGAAGTTGTTAACTGACGACTCTATACTGAACCTCAGAGTCAAAGCATTCTATGATAGACATACTCTTATCTGACAATGTGAATGTTACTTTTTTTGCATTATTAGTATTATTATTGTTAATGCTCAATATTTCTTTGGAGCAGTTGTCTGATTTTTTTCCTTAATGTATTTATCTTCGTTCATTCTTTATGAGATCTTTGTTTCTAGTCCTTATCTTAAACATTGTTATTATTATTAAATTTTAAGCCTTTTTAATTTTGTGAAGGCAAAAAGTGGAAACCAAATAAACACATGTATATGTATAGAGAAAATTAAAAAAAAAAAAAAAAAAAACACTGCCTTAGAAGAGTGGTGCATTCTTAAATAAACAGACAGTTGCCCTGAGAGCTAAGGGGCCAGTTCTAACGTGTAGAAGTACTCTGAACTTCAGGTACGTGAATAGCAGAGACCCAATTCTATTACAGCAGCTGTCACTGTCAGACCCCAGGTCCAGCCTGGCCTGTAGGGATCTCTACTGGTTTGGCCTGAACCCCAAGCTTCATCTGGAATCTGACCTCAGACATGGAGAAACTCAGCTTCTTTACTTCCTGCACTTTTACTTCTTATAAGCAAGTTTGAGGAAGCAGAAAGTTAGTGATAAAGAAAGCTAGGAGGTAGTTCCAAAGACCTCATATAGTGAAGTAGAACTTGATGAATGGAAGAGAAGCGTTAAAAACATAGATTTTCAGGGTGGCTTTTTTGCCTCTTTGATGCTGCCTTTTCTTGAACTTATTATGAGAAGATAATAGACAAGAGAAGGAAATGAAGAACCTTATATCATCCACCTACAGTTCTGCCTCATCCAGTAAAAATGAAATTTTGCTCTATTTTATTCATGAACCAACTATACTTAAGCTTCAGTCTCTCATTAGAAGTAAGACTCAATCACATACTCCTAATGAAAAGAACTGCTCCACAATTTAGAAATTCAAAATATTTCTTGTATGTGCCAGGATAAACACAAAACCTCTTGGCAGTAGTCTATGAGGATTCTCCTTGCTTGTGATTTTGCATTTCTTTATGCAAATTTAGAAATATGAACAGAAAACCCAGGACTCGAAGCTGTTAAGTGGATTTGTAATACTTTGACTGTTGTGGGCACAAAGCTCAATCAATGACTATCTAGTCGTCTGTGATAGCTTGTGGAGTAGTATTTTCATTGAGCACTGCAGCGTGCCATCATGGATACTCTGCTAGAAGCCAGGACATTAGCAATACTTTCACCTGTTTTAAGACCTTGCATTTAGTAGAGGAATACATAACTAAGTTGCTCAGGCAAATGTTGGCAAGAGTTACTTCATTTGGGACATGCAGAGTATCTTCTAGTGACTTAAAAAGCATGTCACCTTTCGATTTATCCACTGAAGCATGTTACCATGTAGGTAGCATGATCACAGCTTGTGATCAGGTTTTCTATTTACAGAAGACACACTGTGCCAAGCAATCCCAGCCACAAAACATTTCTAGTCTGAATGAAAAAAAAAAGACTAATACCAAGATAAAGAGAGAAGAAGAGAAAGGGGGGAGGGGAGGGGATGGGGGGACGGAGAGTAATTGGTGGGACCACACCTATAGTGCATTTTACAAGGGTACATGTCAAAGCTACTAAGTGTAGAGTATAAATGCCTTAACACAATAATTAAGAAAGTGTGGTGAAGACTACGTTAACCAGTTTGTTGTATTTCCAATTATATATAAAACCAGCATATCATACTCATAAATGCATTAATGTACATAGCTATGATTTAGTAAAAAAATTGAAAACATAAAAAACAGAATAGTTGTCTTATAAAAAAAAAACAAAAGAGTAATACTTCTGAGATCTGATTTCCCCTTCTAAGGAAATACCTCCACCCTAGATGCCTCCTCCATCCCTGAAATCCTTTCTTTTCCTAACTTGGGGAGTAGGGAGGGTTCTGTTCTATGTCAGCTACAGAGAATTGAGAGATAAGTTTTGGAGGAAATTTTTATTTTCTTTCTTTCCTCTGGCGTCACTGATGCATTTCAGGTCTTTGTGATTTTTTTGTGCATAAATAATATAAAATCATAAATGTTGGCTTACATGAGTCATCTCTAAATGGTTAACCGTCCAAGCAAATGGTTCATTATCCTATTCCCCTTGATATTCTCATCTTATGCTCACCAACAGGCCGCCTCATTCATTTTTCAAGTCTCACCTCAAATTTCCCATTTCTGAAACATCCTTACCTACAAAAAAGAATTCTAGTAGCACTCATTCAGCCCCATCCCAGCTCCTTTTCCCCAAATCACTGCTTACCTCTTCTTACTATCCAAAATTGAAGTAAAGATGGCAATTACATAAGATTTGGAAGGAACATAACGTTTCTTCCTTCTTTATCTGTGTCAAGATTTACACCTTCATGACAGATAAGCCTTTGAGCTTTTTTTAACATTTAAACCATACCAAAAAATTGTAGAGTGTTGCATAACAACAATAACGAAAAAAAAAAAAAAAAAAAACACCCCACTGGTACCCACCACATTTTGATATTGATGTTATTTTTTGGATGCATGTTTTTTACTATTATTACAGATCTCTGTTTTATAAGCATTGTACAGGGTATCCCAAAGATTGCCATAAATAGAAAAAATTATCAGTCGTATTTTATATTATTTGATATTTTATATATATATATCAACATGTTGAGAAATATTTTATAAATATTTTATAAAATTTTGTGATGAGCATTTTGTAAATAAAGGTACATCTAGCTACAGTTCCCATTTTCCATCTTCCCTCTGAATGCGTGTATAGTGACCTTTGGGACACCCTTCTGCAGATGTCATTGTACTATGCTTTCTTGAGATTCACCTTTTTGTTCAACATGGCGTTTCTGAGATTTATTCCTATTAATAAACGTAGATTTAGTTCGCTCATTTTAATTGTAACCACATAATACAATTTATTCATTATCAGATGATGGATATTTAGTTTCTTTCTATCCTTCCCTAGTAGTGAAGATTGTACAATGAACATTCTTTCACACAATGTATGTGTGAAAAATTTTGTAGGAATAGCAGTGGAATAACAGATAGCAAAGCATGTTCATGTTTATTTTCCTAGATTTTAACAGTCATTCCCTAAAGTGATTATATCCATTTACACTCAGACAGCAATGTAAGAGACTTCCTACTTTATCTTACCTTGCAATTATTCAACATTTCTATTTTTTGCTAGTCTGATGAGTATGAAAGTGTATTTGGATTTGATGTGGGTATCACTGTGTGAGTGTTGTCAAGTCAGGAATATGAGGCTGAAGCCAAGGAAGCAGAGGAAATCAAATGTAATTAGGCAGCCCATTAGTTATCTGTGGCAGCATAACAAGTTAGCTCAAACTGACAGTATCGAAACAACATATATTTATGGTCTCACAGTTTCTTCAAGTCAGAAATCCAGGCACAGCTCAGCTGGGTTTGCTCCTCCAGGGCACCTCACGAGGCTGCAATCAAGGTATTGGCCAGGGCTGGGGTGTCATCTGAAGACTTGATGGGAGAAGGATCTGCTTTAAAGGTCACGTGGCTGTTGCAGGCTGTTGGACTTGAGGTCCTGAGTTCCTTGTTGACTCTGGAGGCAAAGGCTGCCTTCAGTTCTTTGCTATATAAGCCTCTTCATAGGGCAGTTCGTAACAGGCCAACTTGCTTCATCAAAGCCAGCAAGAGTGAGACTTGCTAGCAAAATGGAAGAATCTTAAGTAATCTATTCATGGAAGTGTCATTCTTTGCACATTCAATTGGTTAGAAGCAAATTCCACATCTCACACTTAAGAGAGAAGGTTACCCGGGAATATGAATAACAGAAGGTGAGCATCATTACAGACCATCAAAAGTCTATCCACCAGAAGCAGGTATACATACATAATAGTTAAGGACAGTGGTTAGCTTGCCATTAAGGACCCAGAATCACAGCAGACTAGAGATTTATCTCTTCCTCATTTAAAAGTCTGGAAGGGCAGCGTAGGGCTCCGTAATCAACATGGACTCATGCTCCTTCTCTCTAGCTGATGTGCCATTTACCCGTGTAGCTTCTAGCTCATGGTAAAGATAGCCGCCCAAGCACTTGCCACAGTGCTACATTCCAACCACTCAAACCCTTTTTACATACTGTGGCCAGAATAATTGTGTTAAAATGCAAGTCCGATCAGATCACTTCTCTGAGTAAGAGTCTTCAGTAGCAGCTCCAGAGATCCTACTTTGTTTTTATCATCAACTCCTATACTCCATACAGATGTACACACACTCAACCATGTATCTATAACTGAAGCAACATTCACTCTTACTGCATATGTTATGTGCTCTAATACTCTCTATTCTGTTTCATTTACGTTTACTTTATGAACTACGAATAGGTGTAGAAAAACCCAGCCTACGGGATGCAGCAGAGTATATGGTGCTTGCTTTTCCTTATTTTCTGCACGTGAGCTTTCTAGTGCTCCCAGACCTCTGTGCTGACATAGTTCTTTCTCTTATACCCACCTTCTTCTGCACCTTCCACTTTCCCAGCTCCTCTTTGCCCTTCAAGACCTTTTTGCCATTCCCTGACCCCTGCCCTCCTTCCGTGGGTCCCAGAGAACCCTCTTTCCCTACCATGGGCACACTATGCTGTCTCGAATTGTCTGTTCACTTCTCTGTTTCCCCACTGAACAATAAGCCCTTAAGAGCAGGGGTAGGTCTCTACAGTTTTGTAGCCCTAGCGCTAGCACAGTGCCTGGCAAAAAGTCAAAACTTAATACATGTCTCTGATGGGAACAAATGAATGAATGTCATAGAGAAGTTCCTGACATTTATTGAAAATGTATTATTTAGAGAGCTTTGCGCTGGAGAGAATTATGAAAAAAAAGTGGAATTTGACAGTGCTAAAAAGAAATAGGTATTAAATGACCTGTATTTATAAATAAGGACTCTATTCTATCACTAAGTACCGTCAGATGTCTCACTGACAGGGGATTGAATGATGAAAGTGAGATTGAAAGAACTCATTTCTTTCATCCCTTCTCTTTACTGATTCCATCTTTTCATCTCTTGGGGGAGAAACCTCAGACATTGCTCTCCTAACCCAGGTCTGCTCTCAAACACTGAGGCCCAGTGTTGGGCCAAAGAACAGAGCAGTTCAAGTGATTTTTAATCAAATACCCCACAGGACTAATCCAGGCCCTCCGAAATAGTCCCAGGGAGCCAAAATGAGGTAATATGGCAGGTTAGGACTTCCAGGGTCATCGAGGACACACACAGCAGCTGGTACAGAGACCATTAGGAGGCAGAACATTCAGGAATGCAGCAGAGGAGGGAAGGTGGATTCAAATGCATTCAGTGTCTCCCTTGAAAAACTTCTTTGACCCTGGGAAGCCCTGTAAGGGAGGTGCAAGTATTATCTTCATTTGTAGGTGAGGGAAGTGATGTTCAGAGAGGTTAAATAGCTGTCCATGGGTCACACAGCAAGTGAGTGACCAGAACTGTTTGGGATTCTAAATTAACAATAGTCCTAATCTGTTACAAGGGAACAGAATCAAAAACCTGGACTCTAAACCAAGGCTACTAGTTATTAAGGTGTATGATATTGGTCATGTCATTCAACTTCTCTGACCTTCATTTCCTCACTTGCAAAAAGTATAGACATAATAACACCTACTGCACCTGCCTCAAAGGGTGCTTCTGAGGACAAAACAGGTAATCTACAGATGTCAGGTATCAGCAATAACTTCTAGTAAAATATTAATACTGTTATAGTCTGTTTACTGTGATAGTGCCTTTATTGCAGCCATTCAGTCATTTTGCAGCTTACTATCACCTATATAAAGCCCCTGTTGTTATCCTCTGTAAAGGTGGCCAAGTCGCTGGCCAGTGAGGGAAGGGGTGTGGGGAAGCTTTTTCTTCTTTCTCTGTGTGACTTTCCAGCAGCGATTGTCAATGTTGCAGCACACTGGAATCCCTGGGAAACTTTACACATGCAGGTATCCAGGCTTCACCCTGATCAATTAAAAATTTAATCTGGTAGAGAGGAAATGGGTATCAGTATTTTTTTAAGTGTCCCCATGTGATTCTAATATGCAGCTAAGGTTGGTATTACTTGGGACTGTTTATGCATCTTAGTGACTGCTGAAAGTGATTTCAGTTTGTTGTTGTTTTTGAGACAGTCTTGTTCTGTCCCCTAAGCTGGAGTGCAGTGGTGTCATCATAGGTCACTGCAGCCTCAAACTCCTGGGCTCAAGCAATCCTCCTGCCTCAGCCTCCTGAGTAGCTGGGACTACAGGCGCATGCCACTACACCCGGCTAATTTTTTTTATAGAGACAGGAGTCTCTCTATGTTGCCTAACCTGGTCTAAAACTCCTGGCCTCAAGCGATCCTCCCATCTCAGCCCATCTCAGCCTCCCTAAGTGCTAGGATTACAGGTGCAAATAACTGTACCTGATCTGAATACGTGTATTTTAAAAAAAAACAAAATTCTCAGAGGATAAGCATATAGCCAATTAGTGGACAACCCTATAATTTTCCCATGGATACTCCACTGAATGCCAGTGTACTTGCAAATTATGCATATTTTAGATGATGCTTCACTTTAGGGTTAACTCAAACCTACATTTACTTTATAAACATAAATGCATTCTATTTTTTACCTATTAAAAATAGATTATTGTAAAAAAAAAAAACTACAGGTTTAGCTATTTACTCAAATTTCTTAAAGGAACCATTATCACAAGAAAATATCCAGCTAAAATCCAGAGTATAGCTATAATTAAACTTTGACTTTGTGCCTTCCCAGGCAAGGAAGTAACAATTCCTCACCTATTCACCTCCAAACGCCCATTTCATAGCAGAAATGAAGAAACAAAATAATAAAAGGATCTGACTTTTTAGGTCCCTTCTTACGAGCTGGGCACCACCCAAAAGGGGCATTCTCTTAAAATACTCCCTTTAGAAATTAACTAGATGGGCGGCACCTGTGGCTCAGTGGGTAGGGCCCAGGCCCCATACACTGGGGGTGGTGGGTTCAAACCTGGCCCCCATCGAACTGCAACAAAAAACTAGCCCAGTGTTGTGGTGGGTGCCTGTAGTCCCAGCTGCTGAGGCAAGAGAATCACCTAAGCCTAAGAGCTGGAGGTGGCTGTGAGCTGTGACGACACAGAACTCTACCAAGAGTGACAAAGTGAGACTCTGTCTCAACAACAACAACAAAAAAAATTGAAGCTCACATCAAGATAATTTCTATGTCTCCTTTGATCACTTCTTTTTCAAGACTGGAAACAATTTGAATGAAGTAAACTCCTTACAAGACCCGGAGATTTAAATAATGAAGAGGTTTCTCTCTCATCTGAGAGGAGTTTATAGTCCACAGCAATGGCCTGGAGACAAATACTCACACCTCCGGGATCCCACAAAAGCAGTAATTAGGCAGCTTTTTATTGTGATGCAGCGAATGTGCAGAAGATGGAGCTGGACTACTCTGATGGGCTTAGGAACAAAACTGGCTTCCTGGAGAGCCAACAGAAGAAATCTGGCAACCTAAAAATATTTAAAGAGCTCAGAACCCCCAAGGGAGAATTCCAGCTATTAAAGTGGAAAAGATTAAGCATTATTTGCTAGGTTTGAAAAGATTTTTTTAAAGGAAAAACTCAGCAAAGTGCACCAAGTTGCAGGAGACCATCTTTAAAAAATAATAAGATCTGGCCTGGCGCCTATAGCTCAGCAGCTAGGGCCCCAGCCACATACACCAAAGCTGGCAGGTTTGAACCCAGCCGGGGCCTGCCAAACAACAATGACAACTAGAACCAAAAAATATTGGGGCATTGTGGCAGGCGTGTGTAATCCCAGCTACTCAGGAGGCTAAGGCAAGAGAATCACCTAAACCCAGTAGTTGGAGGTTGCTGTGAGCTGTGATAGCACAGCACTCTACTGAGGGCAACATAGTGAGACTCTGTCTCAAAAATAAATAAATAAATAAATAAAATAATAATAAGAAGAAGAAGAAGATCAGAACTATCATATACAGAGTAGTAGAATTACAAGCTTTATATTTTCTCTGTAATGACATAAGAAAGGGGATCTAAAAATAGACCCTACGGATAATGAACTCTTCTCCTGAGTTGGTTAGAATATTTAACGCATTCATTATAACAGAGGACATGTTCCATCTCATCATTTCTCAGGCATAAACCTTTTTCTCTGCCACTAATTACAATTCTATTTATTCCTCAACATGGCCTGCATTTCCTGTGTTTCTTACATGAGTAAGATGCAGTGTGTGCTGGGTTTCGGGAGGCCCACGGGCACCAGGCCCAGCTGCCTGAAGTCTGGCTTTTGAACCTTGGCAATGACTTCACTTTTTGGTACCTTGCTTTCCTTTGGCTGTAGAATGGGGATAATAATAGTACCAGTCTCCCTGGGTTGTCAGGGGGATTAAGGCAGTTACTAGATGGAAAATCAATAGGAAAAGTACCCAACACACAGAAAGAACTCAATAAATGTTTGTTGTTCTTATCACTACACTTTGTATTTCCCATATAGCACCTATAAAAATAGCATATTTTTAAAGCAAAAAACAAGACACATGGATTAATAAAGGATTACATTTTCAGATTTGTAAATGTATGTAGAAAATCTTGACAAGGTATTTAGTGATACATTAAGGTACCATTTTTAAAATTACATAAAATTGTAAAATCCAAGAAGTATTCCACAACACAGTCCCTGACCGCAAGCAGTTAATAGTCCATTTGAGAGACAGAACATATGCCCACGAAACATAAAACCAAAATACAAAGCAGTCCATGGTTATGTATGAAATGAGTAGCTCAGACCAGTAAGAGCTGCAAAAATGCAAAGGAGAAGGTGAACCAAGTCTTCATCGTGCACATAAAGGGGATAGAGAACTCGTCTGGAAACACAGGTAGGCTCTGCTAGCCGGGGTGGGTTTCTCTGGCCCTCTCAACAGAGCCATTGCAAACTTTCTAGGAGTTCTTCCTGTCTCGATGGTTATCCTTCTTCAACCCAATGTCTAAGAAAAAAAAAAAAAAAAAGAAAGAAAGGGGAGGGAAGGGAGAAAAAGAAATACAAGTAGGGAAGATGAAGGGATTTTTCAGGAGGAAGACAGGAAGGTAAACAGAATCATTCATCTGGAACAGGTGACCTGTGTGCAAAATTAGGTGAGATCGGGTGACCCAGCACAGGTTATGTGGTTGAAGGCTTCAAGGCCAGACTAAAGAGCCTGCCTTTGCCCTGAGAGTCCACAAAGCTCTGTTGGTTGGAAAGCAGCATAAACACAGAAATATTCAAGAAAGGTTCATGTCAGAAAGACAAGAAGGAAGGAGAAAAGGAGGATGGCATTTAATAGTGATCTAGGTATAACCTGATGAGGTCCTGCCAGAGTGAGGACACTAGGAACAAAAAGGAATGACAGCCATGAAAGCATGAGTAAGACTTGTCCTTTTCCCCTTCACTCCATCCTCACAGCCAAAATGCCTCCTAGACCAGTCTTTGTCATCTAAGCACACCAGGCCAGGTTCCGGAACACCAAATGTGTTCCCAAGGTTTCCCACTGCACCTGGGCTCTGCACTTCTCTCTCCAAACAATCTCAACTAATTTTCAAGTACTAGCAGATAAAGATCCCATAAACCTCAGAAAACGGTTCCAAGGTTCCTGTGAACTATCTGGGCCTGATTCCCATTTACTCCTTCTTACCAAACACACTCCAAATTGTGTGTTTGTCTTAGTTTGTGTGTGCAGGTACCCAATAGATCCAAAGATCAAGTCATGCTCATGCCTTTCTCCCACTAAAGGCATGAGGTACTTCCAATTGGGTGGGGGTTTTTTTATTTATTTTTATTTGTACTAGTGAATAATTTCAAATAAGTCTTTTAGTAATTTAGTAGTTTAAAATATTAGAATAGTATATGCTTCAAATGGATGCAGTTTATTGTACCTAAATTATTTCTCAATAAAGTTGATGAGAAAACAACAGGTTTAATGGTTAAAGATACAGAGAGGTGGCAATTAAAGCTTGAAGGTCAAATGAAAAAGCTTAATTAGCCAGTTACCTTAGTCCCAAGGCATCAACTGGAGTAGTTTGTAAGCTTATGTGTTGTTTGTTATGTGTATGATAGCATGGCTCATATTATGTCACAGGATCGTTTCTTATGCAAGATTAACAAAATGTAATGAGTAGAACAACCATGTTCTATTTCTACAAACCCTGGGACATGAAACTACAGCTACTTGCTTTTACTTGACACCTCATTGGATGATTGCCCAAAGTGAGGATGAGTCTAGATAACATAATACCCTTCAACTCAGCAAGTAATGTATGGATTAGTGTTTTCTGTATCAAATTAAGAATGGAGATAGTGGCTTGTAGAGAAATACTACTCAATGAGTGGTCTCTGGATTGGCAGTTATTGGGTCACTTGGGAGCTTATGTTGGAAATTCTCAAGCCCCATTACCTCCCCTTGAATCATTGGGGATGGGGCCAAGGAATCCAGCAATGGGAAAGCTGTGTGAGTGTGAGAGAAAGAGTGTGTTGTGTGTGTGTGTGCGCATGGGTGTATGTGTTTACACATGTGTGTGTGCCTTGGTGCTTCCCACTCAGGGGGTGGGAAGCAGAAACATAATGACAAGTCAATAAAACAAAATGAATTTAGTTGTTTTTATGGTCATAGGTATAGAGTGTTTTTTAAGTATTTTTAAATTCCAGACTTAATATTTCCAATCAAAATTCAACAAGGCCTAAATATATACAGTAGTTCTCAGACAGGGAAGAAAGAAGATAAAGTAGGGGTAAAGAATGGGAAGACTTAATTTAATTTCTGCATTAGTCCCAGTCCTCAGAAACAAATCCCTTATTCTTTCACTAATACTGCCATCACTTGGGGGAATGAGAGTGCCCTATAGATTACACATGGTTCCAACTGTACCTATCTACATTATTGAAGCGCACATCTTCATGAAGTGCTTTTGCTCCTGGAATCGTTAGATTCACAACATACAGTTTAACCTCCTGGCCATTACAGGAAGCCCTTGGCATTGTCTCCAGAGGGAATCACGCAGCCTCCACTTTGGCTGACTGCTTTTGTCCTGCACTCTATCAATACGGATTAGTCTTTCTTTCTTTTTTCCTTTTTTAATGTTTTTGTTGTTGTTGTTGTTTTGTTTTGTTTTGTTTGAGACAGAGTCTCAAGCTGTCACCCTTGGTAGAGTGCTGTGGCATCACAGCTCACAGCAACCTCAAACTCATGGGCTTAAGTAATTCTTTTGCCTCAGCCTCCCAAGTAGCTGGGACTACAGGTACCCACCACAACATGGGGCTAGACTTCTGTCAATATGGACACAACGTCCCCGAGGGTGCCTCACTCTGTCACAGTTCCGAGCATTTGCATGTGCCCTTCCTTCTACCTGAAATTCCCTCCTTCCAGTTGTCAACCAGGAAAATGCTGCTCAGCTATCAAACTTCAGCTCAAATGTTGTGTCCTAAGGAAGCTCCTCCAGGTAGATGAAGAGCTTCTCCTGGCACCCCACAGACACACACACATACATTATTGCAGCCAAGTTCCAGGTAGATGAAGAGCTTCTCCTGGAACCCCACAGACACACACACATATATTATTGCAGCCAAGTCCTCTTCCATTGCATTTGTCTATACTCAAGTTCATCTTTCCGTTGGATTGAGGGAAGGAACGTTGTACCTTTGCATTCTGAGCAGCTAGTCTTGCCCATTAAGGAAGTATTACTCATTTAATAAATAGATCAAATGGGTGAATAAGTGAATGAATTATCCCTAAACAAAGATCTACAGGAGCCAAGAAGTGGGAGCTATCACCACTGACTGGCCACTCAGAAAAGGTAGCATTTGACCTAGGTATTGAACTACAAATTTGATTTTACTTGGCACACAAAAAAGAAGGTGGGGGACTAAAAACAAAGGAATAGCAAGAATAAAGGCATGGGGGTAGGCAAATATAGGACCTTCTCAGAGAGCAACTATTATCATAGGTGTAGTGGAAGACAAATGCAGAAGAGGAAGCTGGCGCCCAGTGCTAGAGCCGGAATAATGTCTCAGGAGTTAGGGCTTTATTCTGGATGTCAGGAAGAACCATGAAAAAAATTTTGAATAGGGGAGAAATGTGATTAGATAGGAGACATGACTAGAGATTTGTTAGGAGGAAATTGCAATTATAATAAGTAAAAGCCCAATAGAACACAGCTGCAGTGGGACTCAAGAAAAACAAAGTAAATTTGAGAAGCATTTGGGAATCAGATCAAAAAGGCTTGGCAACCAATTGAAAGTGGGAAGTGAGGAAGGAGTGAAGGTGAGGCTTGGCCAAGCTTTCTGACCTGGTGACTGAGTGAACGCTCAGACACCACCACCCCCGAGGTGATCTTGTCTTCACCAGCAGATTGCAAGCTCTAGGAGAGCGAGACCCTGGCTCCCGATGTATTTTATCCACTGAGGCTCCCAACACTGCCCATGCATTCATACATCCTTAGTAAACATTCGTTAAAAGACTTCGTGTTTCTTATTTTCCCCAATAGGTAAAAAAGAAAAATATAACAATACACTATATACAATTACAGTGTCTTTTTCAGAAACTCTGACAATTTGAAGGTTCTCAGCATGTTTTCCAACCCCAGATGGATGCAGGACTGTGTCAACCATATCATTCAACTTGTACACCCACCCAACTGACCCATCACCACACAAACCGAAATCTCCTTTCAGATACTGTGTGCTGGGGGGACCAAGGGGAAGTGACAGCCAGTGGTTGGTATTTTTTACTTTTTTTGGAAAAGGAGCTATGATACTTTCAGTCCTCTGAAAATGAATCCAAAATAATAAAACAGACTGAATGTTTTCCTCCAGTGGAAGGAAAGAAAGCAAACCTACTACAGGTAAATTGAAATCTTCAAATAGGCCCATAACACGTTGCTGAGACATTCTTGAGATAATGGCTTTAGTTAGACTAGGGTCACAAATCTTTACATTTCCTCATTCTCGTGCAGGACTAATGAGATTTTATGGCAGGCAAGCTGTTTATCCCTTGGGTGACATTGGCAGGCATAGCTCTATCTCTATCAATCAAGAGCTTTCTGCACTACAGCATTTTTCCCCACAAAGATTGCCCCAGCCTAGAAGACTACATTTACAGCACGTAAGAACTTCCTTCCTTCACATGAACACTCCCTTTCCATTATGTGGATCTAATCATTCTGTCCTAATGTCACATTACTCCAGAACAAGGGGCAGGCAGAAGAAATAGATGAAAATTTTGGACTGACCTTCAGAGAGATGCCAGGCTGACAGTTCCATACGTAGAATACCACATGTGCCTGATAGTACCTTAACAGCACATCAGCAGACGAGGTGCTGCCCACAATTTCCACAACTGCTGAACAGGAGAGGAAGCTCCCTCCCATCACCAGTAGCTAGGAAGAAGAGGAAGTGCCCACCACTCCAGTCTGGGACAAGGAGCTTTCACATTTTTCGAATTAGCCTGCAATGTCTGTTTCCTGCACTTACTAACAATTGCATATGCAAAGGACAGGGAAGGTCAGGAATTGACCCCACAGAAGTGGGTTTTGCATATCTGGTTAAGCTTGACAACAAAACACGCAAAAACAAATCGTAAATGGGGTGAGTCCCTAGCTTCCCTCAACCCCCCCTTCACCAATTGATATGTGACTTAAGCACTCATATACACTTGAATATACAAAGTCATATATTTGACAAGTGCCATTATAACCTCCAAGAATGATGTGAACCTTCTATCTTTGTAACCAGGAAAATGTCCTCAGTTCTCAGACCAAGTAGATACTGAAGAAATGTTTCTGCAAAAGTCAAAGAACAGATTCTGGCTCTATTCCTCCCAAGTGTAGCTGTAACACCTGGGGAGAATGCACAGGACAGCTTCTTGAGGATTCTTGAAAAAGTAGACAGTAGCAGGTAGATTGGGAAAGAAAAAAGCCTGACGGTGGACTTAACCATCTGTTCCCTCTGGAATTCTCTGGACAGGACTCAAGGAAGCCTGAAACCCAGAAGTGAGCATCAGTGTAGACGGAGAGCTCCTGCGTCAGCCTTCCAGTTCACGCTTAAAGTGAGAGAAAGGCATCTCCTGGCAGTGACAGCCACAGCTCAGAAAGCCCACAGCATGGAAGATGCTAGAAGGTTAACCTTCCTCTTCAAGCAGAGGAGCTGTGGTCCCAAGAGCATGCTTTCTTTCTCTTTGTGCATCCACCACTTAGTCCTGGACAGGGCCAGAGTCACAAGACGTGTACAGAAGGGCAGAGTAAAGAAAGTGCCGACTTTCTGCATGGACAACCAAAAAGGGGAACCCTAGGAAACCAAAAAGTACCAGGCAGATCGTGGAGAGGAAGGAGCCTGGGAACAAAACCATAATGTTATTTGCTAACTCTAACTTTGGGGCTCGCCTTCAAGAATGCATGCTTGGATTTGATCACAAAAAGCATAGCAAGACTTTGAGAATGGAATCAGCACCTACATCACTATCTGGGTCCCAGGCTGACCATGAAAGAGCAGGCATCCAAAAAAAAAGCACTACAAAGACTAAAAACAACTGACATTGCAACCACAACCCACAGAAGGCTGCTTGCTCAGAACCTGCAGCCTAAAGAAATTGTGCCAGGTGCTTGCTAGAAAAGTAAAGGAACAAAGAAACATTCTAGGATTTAAACAAGACCCAGCATCTCATAATATTCAAAATGCCTATGATATGATCCCAAAATACTCACCCTATGAACCAGAAAAATATCAATTCACAAGAACCCAGCAGGACAGGAAAAAAGTATGGTGCAGAATAATATTTGGGAAAAAAAGTTAGAAACTCCCCAAATTTCAGAAAAGGTACAAACCTATGGATTCAAGTTCAGTGAACTCCAAACAGGAAAAACCCAAATAAAGTCATGCCTAGACACATCCTACTCAAACTGCTAAGATCTAAAAAACACACGAACAAAAAAATAAATCACTAAACCAACCAGAGAAAACTGACATACTCTTTTTGTTTTTCCTTTTAGACAGTCTCACTCTGTTGCCAAGGCTTAAGTGCTGTGGTGTCAGCCTAGCTCACAGCAAGCTCAAACTCCTGGGCTCAGGTGATTCTCCTGCCTCAGTCTCCCTAGTAGCTAGGACTACAGGCACCCACCACAGCACCTAGCTAATATTTCCATTTTTAATAGAGACGTGAGCTTGCTCAGGCTGGTCTCCAACTCCTGAGCTCAAGGGATCTACCTGCCTCGGCCTCCCACAGTGCTAGGATTACAGGCGTGAACCACCACACCCCGCCTACAACACACAATTTATAAGGGAACAACTAAACCACTGTGGGATTCTTCTCTGAAACATCTGGAGATAAGAAGGTGGTTGAACAACAGTGTTAGAGTGCTGAAAGAAAAAAAAAATTGTCATTTTGGAATTCTGTAGTCTAAGAAAATATCCTTCAGCAATGAAGGTACAGTAAGAACATTCTCAGGTGAATGAAAAATAAGAGAATTTGTTGGCAGCAAACACACTCTAGAAGAATTGCTAAAGAAAGATATACAGGCAGAATTACTCTGTGTTAGCTAGACTCAAAAGGTTATGTACTGTAATGATTTCATTTATATGGCACTTTCAGAAAGATAAAACTATGGCAACGGACAGATTGCCATATAGACAGATCAGGGGTTGCTGGGGGTCAGGGGTGGGATGAAATTGTGATTAAAACAGGATGGTAGGAAGGAATTTTGGAGCGATGAAGATGTTCTGCATCCAATTTCTCTACATATATTAAAATGCACAGAATTCGACATACAGAGAGAGACACACAAAGCCAGCCTTGCTATGTGTTAGTGACATCTCTGTTGCTCCCTAAGAAGCTTCTAGGCTTTGAAAAATACTTAGAGCTTTTCCACCTTTCTTGGACACCTGCTTATAAATATGATCGAGGAAGCCAATGCTAGGTTGTTTCTGCTGCCCTCAGGGACAGCTTACAGCTGAATGTATCCTCCTCACCCACCCCACTGCCAGTTCAAGCAAAGAAAATACCACATGTTTGAGCTAAATGATGAATAAGAAGTCAGAATGCATTTTGTGAAACAGCTCTGTAGTTCTATAAAAAACGATAAAGCTCACCTCCTCTCACCCCTAGTCTGAAATAAGAAAAAACACTGCTGAACTCATGTGAAGCAGGACTTAGAGATCTACATGTCACCTTGGCATTGAAGCCCCCACAAATGTACACAGTAAGGTCCTGGAGCCCCTCATACACTGGGTACCATCCTCCACTCCACGGACATAGAACTATTTCTCTGACAATGATAGCCTTTTGGTCTAAGTAATAATTCTCCCTCTGTGTCAGGTGGTTGGTATTAGTTTTGCCTTTGGTAGACCCATAGGAAGAAGAGGGAGTTGCATGTTTGTGGAAGATGAAACAAAATGTAAACAAGACCTTTGGCACCACTCTAACCTACAGCTGTCATCCTTTAAAAGTTGTGGTTAGAGTGGGCACAGAGACTCCCAATGCTGGGAGAGGCCAACGCAGGAGGATCACTGGAGCCCAGGAGTTGGAGACTGGCCTGTGCAACATAGCAAGACCTCATCTCTACAGAAAAATTTAAAAATTAGCTGGGTGTGGTGGTGCATGCCTGTAGGCCCTGCTACTCAGGAGCCTGAGTCCAGGAGTTCGAAGTTAACAGTGAGCTATGATTGATCACAGCACTGCACTCCAGCCTGGGTGACAGAGTGAGACCCTGTCAAAAGAAAACAAAAAGTTGTGTTTACATGACTCTCTTCCCCTTTAGGCAGGAATTGTGCCATAATCAGTTCTGGGTCTCCAGAGATTTGCAAGTGATAGACACTCACATAAATGCAGATTACAAGTGAGTGAATGAATGAACACGTGACTGAATAAATGAGTGGTTTGACTGATGCAGGCAGAGTCCTGCAAATAAAGCAGATGGCCATGCTCCGGTACCCAATTATGTCTCTTGCCACTGGTGGGAGGCAAAGGCAGTGGTCCAGTAACCCAGAAGAGAGGAGGGGACTGACAAGGGTCCAATCTGGTAACAGGAAGGCAGAAGAATTGGGCCACAACAAGTGACTCATCAAAGTGGGTTGATGAGTTGGGTTGCCATGAGCCTTCATCTCCTGAGGACAGAAAATATATGCACCAGAAAACAGCAGAAAACAGTACTTTCTGGGTAACAGCAGAAAAGGGTATGTACCAGGAAACAATAGAAAACAGTGAGCCCCGAGAAATGCACCCAAGTCAACGTCTGTACCAAAACAGCCCTCCAAAATATTTTCTGTTCCATTAGATCAGGAGTCCTCAAACTTTTTAAATGGGGGCCAGTTCACTGTCCCTCAGACCATTGGAGGGCTGGACTATAGTTAAAAAAAAAAAAACTATGAACAAATTCCTATGCATACTGCATATATCTTATTTTGAAGTATTTCTTCTTTTTTCTATTGTCTATAAGATTTGGCATGATCTTTTTTTTTTTTTTTTTTAATTAAGTTTTACTTTTATTTATAAATATTATGAGGTGGTTTAAATATGGCGTTTTATTAACATCTTACCTGTAAC
>CAUYPK010056508.1:0-13724 GCA_963574355.1 Loris lydekkerianus | reverse complement strand
GCCCTACTATGAAGCTAAATTATAGCTTTCACATGAAGGCTATAACCCAACTATAGCACAAGACTATGGGGAAAGGGCCAAGGAAGGGGAAGGGAGGGGGAGGTTTTAGTGGAGGGAGGGTAATGGGTGGGGCCACATCTACGGTGCATCTTGGAATGGGTACAGGCGAAACTTACTAAATGCAGAATACAAATGCCTACATACAGTAACTAAGAAAATGCCATGAAGGCTATGTTGAACAGTTTGATGATAATATTTCAGATTGTATATGAAACCCGCACATTGTATCCCTTGATTGCACTAATGTACGCAGCTATGATTTAACAATAAAAATAAGTAAATTAAAAAAAATTACAGATGAAGTCTACCAAACTTTGAAATCACAGTTAATTCTTTTATTATACATGTTGCACCAAAAAGATTTTTTTTAAGAGGGACAGGTTTGCAGTTCATTTTATGATACTCATGTAATTGTGGCCCCAATATCAAATAAGAACATGATTGTTGCCGTCCCTAACGCCCTGTCCCCATTGCCGCACAAAGGAAACAGGCATGACACAGATTGAAGCACAAGCTTGCAAGGGGCGGGCTAACCTTAAGTGCAGGGTAGCCCCGATCAACCTTGTAATAGGTTGAACCAGTACATGACAGGTGAGGGGAGTATTAGACAATGACTGCATGCTTAAGGATTGCCACAGGCTCAGGCTCTCTCTCCCCGACTCCAAAGGATGATTAAGTTTTAACACCTGCCTGAGTTGCCAAGGGTCTGCCCCCAAGCTGCAAATCATCTCACTCAGAGGCCCTGGGTTCTTGGCGTCCTCTACACATGATAAGAAAATCATACCAATTAATAATTTAATGGTATAATGGTATAAAGAACATGATAAGAAAATTATACCAATATACTTACAAATGTAGGAGTAAAAATTAGCCTCAATCCAGGTTAATACAAAAGATGTAAAATCTCCATCTTTCATAATGGCTGAATAGTATCCATGGTATACATATACCACATCTGGGTATATAGTTTACCAATTCCTCTATCACTTACAAATGTAGATGTAAAAATCTTGAAGAAAATAAAATTTATATCAAAAATGCAAGGATGGTTCAATATATGACAATCTATGAATTAATCTGATTATCACATTCATCCACCTCATTAGTAGGCTACAAGAGGTAAACTGCATTAGCTCAAATGATGAAGAAAAGTTTTCAGATAAAATTCACCACTTCATTATGATTTTTTTTAAAAAAATCCATAGCAAACGAAGAATAGAGAGAAACTTTCTTAACTTTGTAAAGGTAATATACCAAAGTCCTTAGTAAGCTTTATACTTAACAAAGAAACTTTTTTTTTTTTAGATACATTCTCACTTTTGTCACTCTGGTTAGAGTGCCACGGCGTCACAGCTCATAGCAGCCTGAAACTCTTGAGCTCAAGTAATCCTCTTCCCTCAAACTTCCAAGTAGCTGGGACTACAAGCATCCATCACAATGCCTAGATATTTTTTAGAGTCAGGGTCATGCTCTAGGTCAGTCTGGTCGACACAGAAACTTTAAATGTATTCCCTTTAAGACAAGGACAGGACAACGGCACCCACTGTCCTATGTCTGTTGAACATTACAGTAGAGGTCCTGGCTAACCCTACAAAAAAAAAAAAAAAAAAAAAAAAAAAGGGAAAAAAGTAAGAGGGGTAAGAATTAAAAGACAAGATATAAAACTTGTATTATTTGCAGATGACATAACCATCTATTTAGAAAGACTAACAGAATAATCAGGCAAACCGTTGGAAATAATAAGAGAGCTGAGTGAAGTTATAGAATAAAAAAGCAACTTACGTAAATCAATACCATTTTTCTACACCAGGAATTATTGAAAAACCAAAAATCTGTGGGCCAAATCCCTCTAAGGCCTATTTTTGTAAGGCCCCACATGATTTTTATGTTGTTTTAAAAAACCAGAAAGAAGGACATGTAACAGAGACGGCTGCAAAGCTTAAAATATTAACTATCTTCATAGAAAAAGTATGCCTCTCTCTGCTCTAAGTCAATAATAACCATCTATAGTAGAAAACATAACTTTTAAAAATAGAGTAACAAGGAATACAAAATACAAAGTACCTAAGAAGTAACTAAACCAATAATTCATAAATCCTCTGTGGAAAACACTTTAAGCTCTAATAAAGGATGTACAAAATTAGCTGAATTAATAAGGAGATATTTCATGATCTTGAATGAAGTTCCTGAATTCTCCCCCAAATTAATCTAAAGATTTAGTACAATTCCAACTGGACTTCTTCTGGGCAGGAAAGGTCTGGGATTCATTGAAGGTACAAAGAATTAGGTTATGCTGATTGCATTTGTTGGGTAAAGTCCCTCTTGTAATTTTGTCCTGCCCCCAAGAGATATGCCATACACCATGGCCTCCCCCAACCCCTCCCTCCTTCCCTTTCACTGCTCCCTCATTCTCCTACCCCACCCCTGTATCAGCTCATCTACTGCCTTCATATTAGAATTGAGTACATTGGATAATTGCTTCTCCATTCCTGTGATGCTTTACTAGGAAGAATGTGTTCCAACTCAATCCAGGCTCATACAAAAGATGTTGTCGCCATCTTTTTTAATGGCTGAATAGTATTCATGGTATACATATACCACAGCTTGGAGATCAATCCATTCCTGGGTTGCTGGGCACCAACCAGACTTTTTAAGGAATTTAATAAATTAATTATAAAATATATATGGAAGAGCTATCCACCAAAAATAGCTACTGTATATACTCGAGTATAAGCCGAGTTTTTTCAGCACAAAATTTGTGCCGAGTTCGGGTTTCTCGGCACAAATTTTGTGCCGAAAAAACTTGGCTTATACTCAAGTATATACGGTAATACCTTTTTTTTTTTCTTTGAGACACCCAAGCTGGAGTACAGTGGCATAATTATAACTCACTGCAGCCTCAAATTCCTAGGCTCACGATATCTATCCTCTTGACTCGGCCTCCCTAGTAGCTGGTACTATAGGCATGCACCACAATGCCTAGCTAAATTTTTCATTTTTTATAGAGAGAGAGTCTCACTGTGTTGCCCGAGCTGATCTCCAACTTCTGAGCTCAAATGATCCTACCACCGTGGCCTCCCAAAGTCCTAGGATTACATGTGTGAGCCACTGCACCCAGCCTTAACTGACTTTACAAAAGGTTGAAGAGGGGGACTTACTTTGGTATATATTAAGATATATTTTAAAAGCATATTCAGATGAAGTAGAATGATTTTGAAGTATTTCTTCTTTTTCTATTATGTATAAGATTTGGCATGATCTGTGTTTTGAAATTATCTTTTATTTATAAATATTAGTTGTCTATTTTTTGAGACTTTGGGGTAAAAAATAAGTTAACTGATGACTCCATACTATACTTCAGAGTCAAAGCATTCTATGAGAGACGTACTCTTATCTGACAATGTGAATGTTACTTTTTTGGCATTATTATTATTATTGCTCAATATTTCGTTGCAGCAATCATCTGATTTATTTTCCGAATGTATTTATCTTCATTCATTTTTTACAAGGTTTTGTTTCTAGCTCTTATCTTAAACATTGTTATTGTTATTAAATTTTAAGCCTTTTTAATTTTGTGAAGGCAAAAAGTGGAAACCAAATAAACACAAGTATATGTATAGAGAAAACTTGTTAAAAGCATATTAATAAAAGCAGTGTGATAATGTATGTGGTATTCATGAATAAATGGTCAAGTAGAATAGAAAGGGACGCCAGAGATAAATCCACGCAGCTGGAAATTTAGCATATGATAAAGGTGGCATGACAAACCAACAGTAGAAAGTCTGATGTTTAGTAGATGCCTGAAGAACAACTAATGCAGAAAACAAAACTCAATCCCCACCACAAACAAAGGTGGACTCAAGATGGATTACAAACCTAGGAAAGAATGGTAAAACCATAAGGCCAACAGAAGAAAATGTCCGAGAAAATTTCTGTGTAAGGAACAGAGGGCTCCTTAAACAAAACTTCAAAAACGGGAGCTCTCAGCAATAACGAAAAACTCAACTCTCAACTAAATCAAAATCAGGAATTTCTGTTTAACAAAAGATACTATGTCAAATTTTTAAAAAACATAAAATGGGAAAAGATACTTGCAATGTCTACAACCAACAAGGGATACATAACTGTAAATACGGGTGAGATAACAGAAGTGTGAAAGGGAGGGAAGGGAGAATCAGATAACAAAGAGACAGGTGTAGCACAAACCATCAGTGAAAATGTAACAGGAACCAAGAATTTTTATTAAAACCACCATGTGTCTGCAATCCAGTGGGGGAAACCCAGGCCCAGCTCTGCATGTGCTTTTAGACCTACTTGGAAGGATTTTTTTTTTTTTTAATAGTGTTCTCTGCCAGGCACAGTGGCTCACACCTATAATCCCAATGCTTTGGGATGTCAGGAGAGAGGATCACTAGAGGCCCAGAGCTTGGGCTAAGCCTGGGCAACATAGGGAGAACCCGTCTCATTCATAAATAAGTAAATATTAGCTGCAAAGAGTGGTGTATACAAGTAATCTCAGCTGCTGGGGAGGCTGAACTGAGAGAATCGCTTGAGCCCAAGAGTTCAAGACCAGCCTAGCAAACATTATGAGTCCCCATCTCTACAAAAAAATGCAAAATTATCCAGGTGTTCTTGTTCATGCCTATGATTCCAGCTACATAGGAGTCTGAGGCAGGAGAACTGCAGGAGGCCAGGAGTTCAAGACTACAGTGAGATATGGTAGCACCACTGCACTTCAGCAGCAGCGTGGGCGACAGAGTGACACCTGTATCTAAAGGAAAAAAAAAATTATTCTTATGTGTAAAGAAGGAAAAAATATATGCATACGCAAAATAAATTGATTAAAGTATTTCTAAAACTTTTTTTGCATTAAGAATTCAACTCTTGGCAAGGTGCAGTGGCTCACACTTGCAATCCTAGCACTATGGGAGGCTAAGGAAGGTGGATTGCTTGAGTTCAAAACCAGCCTGAGCAAGAATGAGACCCCATCTCTACTAAAAATGAAAAACTGAGGCAAGAGGATCTCTTGAGCTCATGAGTTTGAGGTTGCTGTGAGCTATGATGTCATAGCACTCTACCAAGGGCAACAAAGTGAGACTCTGTCTCAAAAAAAAAGAAAAATAATTCAACTCTTTTGGATTACATTTTTTGTTAGATTTTGAGACAGACTCTCACTCTGTCACTGTAGAGCAATGGCATCACAGCTCACAGCAACCTCAAAATCTTGGGCTTAAGTGTTTCTCTTGCCTCAGCCTCCCAAGTAGCTGGGACTACAGGCACCTGCCACAACGCCCAGCTAATTTTGAGAGACGGGGGTCTCGCTTTTGCTCAGGCTGGTCTCCAACCTGTGAGCTCAGGGCAATCCACCCACCTTGGTCCTCCTAAAGTTCTAGGATACCTTTTTTGCCTGGAAACATCAAGAGGTTACAGGTGGTCAGTCATGCCGCCAAGGATAATACCCAAGGTCATTCATGCACAGGTAAGGAAAACTCTGTTGCAACCACCAGCTGGACAAGAGCAATGAAAGATGTCCTGTGGATTATAAGAGGCATCCTAGAATTTAATACAGTAAAATACTAGTAAGAAATATCATTAATAAATAACAGTAAGTGTTTTCAAGTGCATCCAGGAGGAGTTTGTGTGTGTGGGAGGTGCAGTCCTTGCCGTACCCACAGTTCCCTTCACTTGCGCCATATCCTACATCCAGTCAGCGCCCACTCATAAGGCATGGCAAAAATTCTGAGCACCTCCTACCCCTGAGAGTAGCTGTCGGCCAGTGACCTGGCCAAATTAGAGGGAGGTAAAGGACAAACACCTCAGCTTCCTCACCCCTCAAGGAAGGAACTCTGAAGTTGGCTCGTCATTGTTTCTGAGAATCTCCCGGTGGCCTTGCAGCCCAGCTGCCCTGACAGTGACAACAGTTGGTGACAGTGGTCTGCTCAAAAGCACATCCTCGACTGGCTTCCTTCTGGTCCCTGTGTTCCTTCTGCATTCTCCTCCTGATACTTCTTTTTTTTTTTCTCTCTCTTAATTTTTTAATGAAATCATAACTGTGTACATTAATGCATTTATGGGGTACAATGTGCTGATTTTAAAAACAATTTGAAATGCTTACATTGTTACTGTTTAACATAGCCTTCACCTCGTAATCGGTGGGACCTCACCTATGATGTATATTGCAAGGGTACATGTCAAATCTATTAAGAGTAGAGTATAAAGGTCTCTTCCTGATACTTCTTGAAATCTCCTCCCAAATAAACTACTTGCGTTGGCTCACGCCTGTAATCCTAACACTCTGGGAGGCTGAGGCGGGTGGATTGTTTGAGACCAGCCTGAGCTAGAGTGAGAACTCATCTCTAAAACATAGCCAGGTGTTGTGGTGAGCGCCTGTAGTCCCAGTTACCTGGGAGCCTGAGGCAAAAGAATCACTTAAACCCAAGAGTTTGAGGTTGCTGTGAGCTGTGACGACATAGCACTCTTACCAAGGGTGACAAAGTCAGACTCTGTCTCAAAAATAAATAAATAAATAAATACATAAATAAATAAATAAATATAAATAAAATAACAAATAAACTACTTGCACTCAAGTCCTTTTTTTAGAGTCTACTTTTTGGGGAAAGGCAACCTAAGAGATTGAGCAGATTTTATCCAAGACCTTGTAGCATTAGGCCATCATCTGATACAAAGAAGACAGGATCCCCATCCCTCAACCTCAGGTCTCTTTCCTGGGTTTGAACCTGAATGTTGACTCCTCCTAACTTCTCCCTAAAGTCCCAGCTCTCCCCAGTCCTGCCTTTGACCTCTCAGGTTCTCCCCTCCCCTGGCCCAAAACCTACTTCCCTTCCCTCCTCTATATACTCTGGAGGGAACTGCCCTGCCAGATGTGATGGGCAGAAATTCTGTGTACTGAGCCTGACCCCCTGTGGTGGAGAAGAGGTGTGTTCACAAGTTTAAAAAAAAAAAAAAAAAAAGTTACATTTAATTAAATATATTAAACAAACAAGTAATTTGATCCCCCAAGATGGTCAACATACAAGGTCAAACGTTAAAAGTTTGCAATCGCAGAAAAAGTGCTACATACACCGTTCCTGAATATTACCATGTGGTCCCCAGAAGGACATCAAAGGTGACCATAGTGATATTCAGCAATGAAGTATGTAGCGCTTTTTCTAGGAAGTGTTTGCAAACTTAATTGTCCAACCTGATACAATAAAAGCTCTGATAGCCGTTCCAGAAAAAGAGTTCCAAAATTGCTTTGAAGGGTGGACTAGGCACTGGCATTTTAGCGCATAGCTTCCCAAGGGGAGTACTTGCAAGATGACCATAGTGATGTACGTAGCACTTTTTCTGGGATGAGTTTAGGAACTTAATTGTCCAACCTCATATATCCAAGACATTCAGAATGTCCCTGAATGCAGAAAAAGATCTGCATGCAGCCTGCTAGCAAATTGGTCTCCTTAACTGGCCAGGTAGCATTTTCAGAAGGTATAGCAACAGATGTCAAGAAGGTATGTGTGGGATGGGCGCGGGGGCTCACGTCTGTAATCCCAGCACTCTGGGAGGCCTAGGCTGGTGTATTGCTTGAGGTCAGGAGTTCAAGACTAGCCCGAGCAAGAGTAAGACCCTGTCTCCACTAAGAATAGAAAAATTAGCCAGGCATCATGGCTAGATTTTTGTTTGTTAAAATAAAAGACTAAAGCACCTGTAGTCCAAGCTACTTGGGAGGTTGAGAAAAGAGGATCATTTGAGCCCAAGAGTTTGAGGTTGCTGTGAGCTGTGAGGGCACAGCACTCTACCAGGGCAAGAAAGTGAGACTCTGTCTCAAAAAAAAAAAAAGAAGAAGAAAGATGCCTTTTATTTTCTTAATTGTATTGGCTATAATTTCCAGCACTATGTTGAATAGTAATGGTGACAGAGGACAAGCTTGTCTAGTTTCAGTTCTAAGAGGAAAAGTGAAATATGTTTGTATTTATAAGCGAAATATGTTTGTAATTTCCCCTTTATAATAATATATTTTCCCTCATTTATAAGTGAAATATGTTTGTAATTTCCCCTTTATACTAATATATTTTCTCCAATTTTAATATCAGGTGTATCTAGATTAAGCAGAATGATTTTGAAGTATTTCTTCTTTTTCTATTGTCTATAAAATCTGGCCTGATCTGTTTTTTGAAATTATCTTTTACTTTTATTTATAAATATTAGTTGTCTATTTTTTGAGACTTTGGAAAAAAAAATAAGAAGTTAACTGATGACTCCATACTGAACCTCAAAGTCAAAGCATTCTATAATAGACATACTCTTATCTGACAAGGTGAATGTTACTTTCTTTGCATTATTATTATTATTATTGCTTAATATTTTGATGCAACAATCATCTGATTTCTTTTCCGAATGTATTTATTGTCATTTGTTCTTTACCAGGTTTTTGTTTCTAGTCCTGATCTTAAAGGTTGCTGTTATTGTTATCAGATTTTAAGCCTTTTTAATTCTGTGAAGACAAAAATGGAAACCTAATAAACTCATGTATATGTAAAATATATATATAATAAAAATAAAAACCAAACAAAATAACAACAAATATGCAATCACAAAGCTTTAGGATCTGGAACAATCTCAGATCCTTTAGCTTTGGTGGCACCACTTGCATGAAACCTACTCCAACTTTTGGGCCACACCCTCATTAAAAAAAAAATAGAAGAAGGTATTTATGGTGCCTTTTGAACTGGAAGAGGGGGGTGAGGGGGAAATCCTGAAAAGTTAAGACATTTTTTGCCTTCTATCCTGCAACTGTGCCTTAGAAATAATAAGCAGAAAATATATTAGATGGGCACTGAGACACTCCATGTGCCAGCTCTCAGCCAACGTTAGGTCTCATTACAAACATTAGGCGGGCAGAACACAAAAGCTATTCAGAGCAGGGCCTGCTTCTTAGGTTGCGTTATGTCCCCTGCAGCTCCCATTATATACACATTTACTGGTTAATGCTTCTTCTTACTAATAGAAGAGGAAAAGTTCATGGAAAAAGAGACTATGTCAAACACATTTAGTTGGAAATCTTTTGTTAAAATAAAAGACTAAAGCAAATAACTTTTTGTTATAATGACCCAGTAATACAAAAGGACACAAAATTAAAAGCACACAATGGCTTATTGCTGCACCTAAAGCCAAGGGTAGTGCTGTTTATTGAATTATTAAATAAGCAACTCTGATAACCTATGATATTAAGACAGTGTTGTGTTTTCAGCCAGGCCCAAGGCCTGAGATACGGTTCTCAGGACAGCAGCCCCAGCCCTTTTTGCCAGTGCACATGTGTTTGACCACACAGATGGACTTGGCCAGTGTCATCTTTAACAAAAGATGTATTTACTCCAAAAACTTTGTTACAAAATGAAAACAAACACCTTTGCATTTCCATCCCACCAAGGACTAGATGTTTAATGAACACACAAAGCAACTAGGTGACATCTTTATCAGCCCTCATAAACCCTGATTGAATACACAGTGATAAGGCCTGTTTAAACTGTCCTGATAACAGGCCAGGAGGCAGCTCTAGCCTTAGCAACCAGCTGGAAAAGAGGCCTCTCCTAAACCCAGAGTGCAGGCCCGTTAGGCATAGGGGGCTGTCAACAACCCCAAATTCTGGGCAGCTGGTTTATTTGGGGGCAAGGATGGGGTGACGGGTAAGTTGGGGCAGCTCCTTCCCCCTGGTTTTCCTCAGGTTCTCAGGAACTTTCTTCGGAAGCAGCTTGGGCCTCTGGGGGCAAGGAAAGGAGCTCTATAGACCCTAGTGACCTTTAGCATTTGCATCTGCAAGCACGGAGAATGCAGGAGGGGCAGTCGTAAAGGGTTTGGGAACGGCCAGCTCTGGTTTTCTTTTTACCAGCACCATAAATGAGAGTACAGACAAGGAAAAAGAAAAGGGAGACAGGGCATTTTTCCAACAAGCTTTAAGCCGATTCCCCCTAGCCCTCTGCCTGCTTTGCTCAGCACACCTGTCCACTCCCTGTTTGCCACTTCCAAATCCCATCCCTGCATCCCGGTGCCTATCCTCAGGCCACAGGGCCAGCATCGCTTATGGGGGAGGCTGTGGTTCCAAGAAGCTTCAGCAGCTACATCCTAGAAAGAGGCCACTTCCTGGGGGTGGTGGCCTGAAGACCCCTTCACTTCATATGGCAGTAAAGTCTCTGAGCTGGGGTTCAGGCACCTGGTTCCAGCCCCAGCCTTCCCCGCCAATTAACTGGCAGTCCTTGGGCACAAGACATTTCTGGGTCTCAGTTTCTTCACCTGAGAGAAGAGACAGTTGGAGTGAAGGATCTTTCAGATGTCTTTAGGTCTAAAATTAAATGATTTTTTTAAAATGGTAATTATGTGAGATGATGGATATATATGTTGTCTTGATCACTGTAGCCATTTAACTGCATATATCAGAACATGTTGTTCACCTTAAATACACACAATTTTTAATTAAGTCAAACAATTCTATTGCAAAGTATTTTTCTTTCTTTTTAAACATAAATTCTGGAGCCTCCTATTGCTCAGTGGTTAGGGTGCCAGCCACATACATCCAGGCTGGTGGGTTCAAACCCAGCCTGGGCCAGCTAGGCAACAATGACAACTGCAAAAAAAAAAAAAAAAAAATAAGAAACATAGCTGGGCCTTGTGGCGAGTGCCTGTAGTCCTGGCTACTTGGGAGACTGAGGCAAGAAAATTGCTTGAGTCCAAGAGTTTGAGGTTGCTGTGATGCCAGAATGACAGCTTGAGACTCTATCTCAAAAAAAAAAAAGCATGAATTCTCTCTCTTTGTGCGTGCATGTGTGTGTGTGAGACCCTCTCACTCTGTCCCCTAAGATACAGTGCCATGGCATTAGTCTAGCTCACAGCAACCTTAAACTCCTGGGTTCAAATGATCCTTCTGCCTCAGCCTCCCAAGTAACTGGGGCTACAGGTGCCCAACATGACAACTAGCTAATTTTTTCTATTATTATTTTTAATAGAGACAGTCTTGCTCTTGCTCAGGCTGGTCTTGAAATCCTGAGCTCAAGACAGCTCCTACCTTGGCCTCCCAGAGTAGGATTACAGGCATGAGCCACCCCCAGCCACAAAGCACTTTCATATTCCCCTAGGATCCCTGTGCCCCACCCCCAATTTTTTAACAAAATTTAATTATCACAGTGAGTTATCGTGCAAGTCAAGATGAAGTGTACAGTATGCCATTTCCCACATCAACGGGTTTTCATAATAACCTCTGATATGTGGATGACGACAAAATTTCCCCTCTTCTCCCCCCACCATTGGACATGGCAATGAGGGTGGAGTCGGACCTACAAGATGTCTTCCCAAAGGTCACCTACAGCTTTGGCACAAAGTAGTAAAAGGAAGTTTTACAACTGGGAAATTCCACTGTTCTGTGGAAAACACCTGGCCTCTGTGATGATTGGGACTCATCTCTTCAGATGAGTTTGCAAAAGAACTCGAGCTCTTTTGACCACGAGGTAAATAGGAAGTAAGGTCATCTCTAGGGAAACTAGGCTTCAGGATAATGACCTGACTTTCGAGCTATACCCGGCACACACTCCATCCCAGCAATTTCTCTTGAGCATTTACATGCATTATTATTTGTAAAGTGGTTTCCCATCACTTTACCATAAACCTGCATCCTTATAGGAACACCAAGGTTGATATTATTTGCCTTTTTTTTTTTTTTTTTTTTAATAAAGAAGGGATTTTAGGTACAGAGAGAGCAAGAAAAGTCAAAAACCTAATAAATATTGAGGCAAAGATTTTTGGTTTAATATTTAATACATGACAACCTTCATCATGTCTGTATGCTGTGGGCATTTTCAGACTCTAAACCAACAGATGTTGGTTGAGAACAAACATCTGTTGGTTTAGATGTTGTGATGAGGACCATGGGTGTGATGAGACAGACGGATGAAACCCCAGCCTTTTGGGGCAATCTCTTGTAGTCACCAAACCCATCAGAGTTCCTCAGAAGCTCTATACCCCTGGGGTCCATCCTTTAAGGCAGAGGGTAGAGACCAGGTTTTTACACAGCAATGAACCATTTAATATTCAAGCATCACAAAGGGAAAGCCACGACCTCAAGGAAGTCCTAGTTAATCTGATATTTCCTTGTGCTCCCCTTTGCAGTCAGAGACTCTGCCTCTTTCCCTACCATTTCTAGACTTGGGGTGACTACATAATCTGTCACCCAAATGATATCAGAATTTCACTCTTCAGTAGGTTCTTGGTCTCGGTGATTCGAAGAATGAATCCAGACCACAGATCAGTGGTAAGACATGATTATTTACAGAAAAGAATACAGAAGCACTAGAACTCTTAGCAGAGAGAGAAAACCCAAGTGGGGAGAGAAAAGCTCTATCTGTCTGTCTGTCTGTCTGTGTCTCTCCAAGCTCTTTGTCTAGGAGTATATACAGTTGCATGGGGCCCCCGGTAGTTACATTTAGCATGTCTGGGACATCATGTCTGGGTTGGGTCTGGGACAATGAGTCTGGGACATGTCCGGCCCTCGGTAGTTACATTTAGTGTGTCTGGGACATGTCTGAGTCTCACAAATGAATGGCTATAATCCCATTCATTCCCATGAAATTGACCAGGCCTAGAAAATGGGGGTTCCCTGTTCAGCCTAAGGTGCTGGTGTCTCCCCAGCATTTGTCTGGCCCTCTGGCTACTGGAGCCTCCTGCAGGGCCCCCCTGCCTACCCTCCAGCCCACTGGTTCCTCTGCTCGCTGCCACGGCATCAACACTGCCAAGGCGGAGGCAGCCGGTCCAAACCCCCACTTCTCCCCCCCACACACACACACCAGCTTCACAAGCTGGCTGGGACGTCACTTGTCCTGTATCAACTCTCCCTTTCCAAGTAGAAACTCTAACTGCTGTTAGGGAAAAGGGACTCGATCTAACTGCTTCCTGTTGAGTCAGGCAATGATAGGAGGGGGCAGTTAGGGTTTCTCTGGAGGGAGAGGGATCCAGGAGTCTGTAATAGAAACCGTTTTTGGACTGAAACCATCTTTTTTTTTTTTTTTTTTTTTTTTAATTAATTACTTTATTTTTTTTCCTTTTTTTTTTTTTTTAATTATAGATAAAAATATGCACCATAGATGTGGCCCAACCCATCACCCTCCCTCCACCAAAACCTCCCCCCTCCCTTCCCCTTCCTTGGTCCTTTCCTCATAGTCTTGAGATATAGTTGGGTTATAGCCTTCATGTGAAAGCTATAGTTTAGCTTCATAGTAGGGCTGAGTACATTGGATACTTTTTCTACCATTCCTGGGATACTTTGCTAAGGAGAATATGTTCCAGCTCCATCCATGTAAACATGAAAAGAGGTAAAGTCTCCATCTTTCTTTAAGACTGCATAGTATTCCTTGGTATACATGTACCACAATTTGCTAGTCCATTTGTGGGTCGATGGGCACTTGGGCATCTTCCATGACTTAGCAATTATGAATTGGGCTGCAATAAGCATTCTGGTACAGATGTCTTTGTTATATTGTGACTTTTGGTCTTCTGGGTATAAACCTAGAAGAGGAATTATAGGATCGAAAGACAGGTCTATTTTTAGGTCTCTAAGTATTCTCCAAACATCCTTCCAGAAGGGACGTATTAGTGGGCATTCCCACCAGCAGTGTAGAAGTGTG
>CAUYPK010056507.1:0-20453 GCA_963574355.1 Loris lydekkerianus | reverse complement strand
CTGAGTGGATATTAGAACAGACGTAGACAACTGTATTATATACCATTGTATGGTAGAATGTACTAACAGAAATGAGCATCTAGTTTGGGTGGAGGGAGGGTAATGGGTTGGGCCACATCTATGGTGCATGTTTTTATCTATAATAATAATAATAAAAAAGAAATGAACATCTACATTTTTGAAATGAGCATCTATATTTTAAGAATTTAGCCTACTTGGGCAGTGCCTGTGGCTCTGTGGGTAAGGCGCCGGCCCCATATACCTAGGGTGGTGTGTTCAAACCCAGTCCTGGCCAAACTGCAACAAAAAAAATATATAGCTGGGTGTTGTGGTGGGCGCCTGTAGTTCCAGCTACTGGGGAGGCTGAAGCAAGAGAATCGCCTAAGCCCAAGGAGTTGGAGGTTGCTGTGAGCTGTGACTCCACAGTACTCTACTGAGGGTTAATAAGTGAGACTCTGTCACAAAAAAAAAAAAAAAAAGAATTTAGCCTACTTTTAAAGTACTGCTTTTATGAAAAAAAGTCTATTGTTGAGACTTGATGTCCAAGATTTTGCAGTTTTTTTTCTCATGGTCCTGACTTACACATAGAGGAAAGGAAAAGAATGCCTGGAGTTATAAAATTGCATTCTTATGCTGTTAAGCATTTGAGAATGTGGTTGATTATCTTCATAGGAGAAGACAGTGAGTGCTCCACTAAGCCTCTGTCTAGGCTTAATACGATGTTAAAGGATGTTGGGTGTATGTTGTTTGTTTTCTTTCTAAGCACCACACAATTTGTTATAAGATTATGGAAGGATGAATTAAATTGTTTACAATCAAATGGAAGCACATTAAAGGCAGAAGTTGGGAAAACAAGGAAATCCTTAATCTACGCGTCTTTCCCAGGCCATCACAGTTTCTGTTTTCCAAAATCCAACTTGTATTACAGTTAGGATTTTAAATTATTATACCCCCAAACGTTCCTCCCTTTCTCTTTCCTATGTTATTCCTCACGCTTTTCTGCACTTTTTTTATTTTTTGTTTATTTATTTTTCCGAAGCTCTACGCTGGTGAGAATTTGGTCTACAAGTCTGGGGCCGTTTATGGGCACCCGTTGTTCTGGTCTACTAATCTTTCCCAGGCTCTCCCTATTTGCAAGACACATTCTAATTTGGGGTCACATGGACCATTTATAAGGAAATGCCTTTTTGTAATCTGCTTGCTCCTACATATATTTTTATTTGTAATATTTACACAGCTAATTTGACCAGAGGAGAAACTGCTCTTGGAACATGAATGATTTCTACACAGAGAATAAATTTAGTTCTAATCAAGATCTCAATGATTAGGAACGGGTGTTCAGGGTAATTTGGAGTCCAGGGCAACTACCAATACAGCACACATTACATTTCTCAGGGTGGTGGTGAACCGTTGAAAAGAAACTGGCTGAGATTTGAGCATTATTTGAAGTGGAAAAGAAAAATAGCTTGTCTCTGGGCTTCATGCCATTTGCCTCCTTTAGTATCTAAAGATCTTTTTCTTCTTTCTGGTTTGGGGAAAAAATGAGGCATCAAGAGCTCTAATAGTAATCAAGAATGGCTCCTCTAAAAGTAATACACTATCAGCCCAGTGGTGTTTCAGAAAACAACTAGGTTATAGAAATTATAGATGGACTCTTACTGCAAGGATCAGAATAGAGGAATACAGTGTCCTGATTCCCCAGGGTTTGATATTGGGTTGTTTAGGATAGTTCTAGCTGAAAATAAGAAAAACTTTACATCAGCTGGTTTCACATAAAGGAAGATTATTATATTATATTCTAGAACTCCCAGAAGTAAATCAGGATTCATGGGTGCTGAGTTTAGTAACATGGAGACAGCACCAAGGGCCAGTGTTCTTTGCCTCCCTTATACTTGGCCTGGGACCATCCAGACTGTTTCTTTTCCTGGACGTGGTAGTGTAGCCACGTGCAGCCAGGACTCAGTGACTTCCAGTGTCACTTCCCAGGGGACAGGGAGAGAAAATTCTCTTCTTTAAACATGGTAAGGAAGCTTTCTCTCCAGTGTGGTATGTCTTTAAACCAATGAGAACAGTCTGGGCAACCTCATGTGCTGATTGACTCAGAGTAGTCAAGAATCACCCTGGAAGCAAAAGGGGGAGGGATTCAGTTCCTCTCCTGGTCATTGCAATATTGAAGCAGTGTTTGTTTTCTGCCATTTATGGATAGCTATTTTTAATATGCCATAAATTTTCTTGTTCTGGGAACAAAGGATGAGAGCAATGCAACTATATGATATGTAAAATTGGTTTATATTTTAAGAATTCAGCCTACTTTTAAAGTACTGCTTTTATGAAAAAAAAAAAAGCATTCTGTGTTCAAAAAAATACAACTTCCAATTAAGCAACTGTGTTTATTCCCAATGTTTAGCATGGAGTCTGGCATAGAAAAGGCGATTAATAAGTATCTGTGGAAAACATATCTGACTCTGGAAACACAGCTCATTTCTAAACTAGGGATGCCTGCCTGCAACTTAACCCCTCCCTTAAGGAACTTTCGATGGAAGAGATAACATATAAAGGAAAGTTCTGGGGATAACATGTTAAATATCTCTAAGAACTCTAAGTATAAAGTGAAGCCATAAGGATCTATGGGCAGCCAGGGGGAAAAGAGGAATATTCGAAAGTTAAAATGAAAGTTGAACCTGAGGCTCCGTGCCTGTGGCTCAAGTGGCTAAGGCGCCAACCATATACACCTGAGCTGACGGGTTCGAATCCATTCCAGGCCTGCCAAACAACAATGACGACCGACACCAAAAAATTGCCAGGTGTTTTGTGGTGGGCGCCTGTGGTCCCAGCTACTTGGGAGGTGGAGGCAGGAGAATCCCTGAGCCCAGGAATTGGAGGTTGCTGTGAGCTGTGATGCCACACATAGCACTCTACCCAGGGCCATAGCTTGAGGCTCTGTCTCCAAAAAAAAAAAAAAAAAAAGTTGAACCTAAAAGAAAAGAAACAATCAATATATCATGCTATTAAAAATATAACAATAAATTATAAAATTGAGAAGCATTTTCACCACAGAGTAAGGCATTTATGTTCTGTAGCTATAAGGTGTATATTCAAAAATGTCAATAATAAATATTTCCTAAATCATGCTTAACATGCAGTTAAATGTGGTTTTGGACATCTCATTGCAATATGTGTTAGAATTTCTTCAGTTATAATTGTAAGAAAATATTTTTCAATTTCAAGAACTCCAATAATGGCCAATGTGCTAGATGTAGCTTTAGTTGGTCAAGCAGAGTAGGACCTACTCATGTTGGAGCAGCCATTACCTGTGAGACTCGAAGTGCCCTTCCTATTCTACTGTCCCTTTGCCTTTGCATATCAAAACTTCACTATTGGGCAGTGTCTGTGGCTCAAAGGAGTAGGGCGCCAGTCCCATATATACCAGAGGTGGCGGGTTCAAACCTGCCCCAGTAAAAAACTGCCCAAAACAAAACAAAACAAAACAAACAAACAAAAAAAAAACTGCCCAAAACAAACAAACAAACAAAAATAAAAAAAAAAAACAAAAAAAACTTCACTATTACATATTTAATCCTTTGAGCCAGCATAGGTGCATTTTTGAAAGGCCAGTCACTCACCTCCTAGTATAAAAAAGAGGTCAAGTTCATTTTTCCTTCTTTACAGTTAAACCTGGTCATTGAGGGGATATGTTAACATACAATAATATCATGACACTTGTATGTTCTGGACATTAAGTAAATTTCAAAGTTACAAAGACAGATTATATAAGTGGTCTCCTTTTTAGCGAATTCAGTGAGAAAACAGACACTGCACTGTGGTGGGAAGTGTTACAGGGACAGCCATCCCAATTAACAGACTTTGGTGGGAGGGGATTTCTAGTGTAAGGAATAGGAAAGTGTAGGGCAATATAAAGCAAAAAGAGCACAGATCATAGTTTAATTATTTTAAAATAATTTTCATAAGTGGAAACTTTTACAGAATAACCTTGAGACACACATGTAACATTTGTTTTAAATTTAGAATCAAGATTGTAGTCAATTAATAACTCTTGACAACAGAATGTGTAATACAAACGTTACAAGATACCTCTGAACATTGTGGTGATGTCACTCTTGTTCTCCTCCATCTCCCAAATCCATAACAGATGATGGTGCGGTGACAGACAAGTACACAAATGACGGTAATAATCGTGTGATTTGAAGTTACTCATTACTGACAAACCGTCACAACATTCCTTGCTTGTTTCCAAATCCTGCTCCTCGTGTCGGCTACAATTTCCTGTGCACAAAACCAGAGCAATTTCTCTCAAGACTCACTCTCATGGTTGCCATTCAGAGATTATGTCCAGGTTACTAAAAATATGAATTCAGCCCTTGAATTTTGTTAATAAAGGTCCTCGGGATACATGACTGTATGATTTGATTGGTCAATAAATCCAGCTCCCAGCCCCATCTTCAGTCATAGATCACACTTCTATGATTGTCATCCTCTAGGAAATTACCATCGCGTCTGAAGGCTGAAGGACTTTGGCGTCAAAACCCTTGCAAAACTCCCAGTCCTCTTCCTAAGCAGTAATGACATTGTCATGGGACTACCTGGTGTCTCAATCTTAGTATTAATCCTTACTGGCATTTTGAACCATATTATTTTAATGCAGAGGGGGCTGCCCTTAGTAGCGTCCTTGACCTCCGCCCACAGATGCCAGAAGCACCCTGTGCCTTCAAGTTGTGACAAGCACAAATGTCCCCAGATATTGTCACATACTTCTGGGAAACAAAATTGTTTCAAGATAAGAACCACGGGATTATATACCAATATTTTCTCTTCAGTAATGCAATCAATTTTGTTTATAGGTCTATTTTATAGGGCTGCATGGTGTTAAAAGGAAGACTACACATGACTCAATGAGCAAGAATGGACAGACCAAACAGATGAACGTCCGTGTGAGAGACACATCAGAACACGCTCCACCACCGTCTGGAACTCACTGTATGGTGTACACTCAATCAGGAGGGACGGGAAGGGGAGGTGAATGATGTGGTATGATGCAATCCATTTCTTTTCTGTATTACATTTATTTTTATTTTTAAAAGCAACACATTTATTACATAGAAGAGCAACACGTATTATACAAAAGAAAAACTTGCCCTATTATCATTATCAAGAGATAATGGTTATTGTGTTAAATTACATTCATTTTTCTAATATCCCCTCCTTCAGCATGTGATGGGTGGGGTCTTCCTCCCTGTAACAGGATTGCTCCTCTTGTCTTGGTAAGGCCAGTCTTGCCAGGGAAATTGCTTTAGGGCAATGGGATAAATTGGAAGTGATGTGCTACTTCTGAGTACAACCTTTACTATCATCCATGGTTTCTCTTTGGCTCTTTTCTCTTGAACATGAGAATGACAAATACCAAAAAGTGGCTGTGGGAGACGCCTGTGGCTCAAAGGGGTAGGGCGCCGACCCCATATACTGGAGGTGGTAGGTTCAAATTCAGCCCCTGCCAAAAACTGCAAAAAAAAAAAAAAAAAAAAAAGTGGCTGCTACTTCATACTAAATAATAAAATAAAGAAGACACTTGAAGACTTGAAGCAGAGCTTAGCTGACATCAACAGAAATGAGAATTAAACTTTTATTATTATAAGTAACTAAATTTCGGGGTTATTTGTTATATGACCTATTTGTTACTTGTCATGTAACTTATATTTTATTCTCATCTTTTTAGATACATGCGTATGAATATATTAATATCTGAATATATTATTTAATATGGGAATATTTCTATACAAATATATATTTTAAACTATTGGGATAATTTTTACTTTATAATCTTTGTGATTTGCTTTTTCCTCCTTAATATTTTTCATGTATAATTGTCCATTTCTTATTTATTTATTTATATTATTTTTTAATTAAATCATAGCTGTGTACATTAATGCAATCATGGGGTACCATGTGCTGGTTTTATATACAATTTGAAATATTTTCATCACACTGGTTAACATAGCCTTCCTAAGGCATTTTCTTAGTTATTGTGTTAAGACATTTATATTCTATGTTTAGTAAGTTTCACATGTACCCTTGTAAGATGCACTGTAGGTGTGGTCCCACCAATCACTCTCCTTCCCCCCTAATTGTCCATTTCTTACAAAGATTTGTACAGTATAGTCCAGGAGGGAAGTATATAAGATATGTAAGAAGAGAGAATATGTCAACAAAACACCATCATCTGGGATTTTAGGCACACATATTTGTGCATCTCTAGTTTAGAGAAAAATAGAATGTGTCTTAGCGCTTTACTAATACTGACTTGTTAATATTTCTCTGTCATTATTATTACTTCTTCTAACGGTTTCCTACATAGTACATTGAAAAATTGAATTATTTGGCAAAAATTATAAGTACCATATATTTATGTGTGCAAACCTATTTATTTTGTCTTCATGATTAAATGTAAGTTATTGAAACAGAAATGGGTTTTTAGAAGCTGGATGGCTGGGTTTGTAAAACAAGTTAAACTTGACAATAAAACATGTGCTTTAAATTTCCTTGGTTTGTGGCACTGTTTACTCTGGCAGCAGGGCTGTTCTTAAATCAAGCTTCCTTGCTCTCCCCCATAAACTGTTACATGGTAGACTGATGTCGGCCAACCCTGAAGGAAATATCTGGAAACAGTACATTTATTTTCAATCTAATGCTGACCAGTCATGTCTCCAAGTTCTCTCATTAGACTATGTGAACAAGCTTTCAAAGTCTGGGAGAACATCACAATGTGGGTCACCAAAATTTAAATATTTTATATAGAGAAGACCAAAATAATTTAATTTAAGTGTGACTTTGTAAAGTAATCTATTGTGGTTTATGTAGCTCTGGATCTTAGGATGTTCATTAGCTTACTTTTTTTTTTTTTTTAAGAGATAAGAGTCTCTCACTGCAGCCTCCAATTCCTGGACTCAAATGATCCTCCTGGTTGAGCCTCCCTAAGTAGCAGGACTATAGGCATGTGCCACCATGTACAGATAATCTTTCTATTTTTCTTGTAGACACAGGTTCTTGTGCTATTGCTCAGGCTGGCCTCAAACTCCTGGGCTCAAGTGATCCTCCTACCTCAGCCTCCTAAAGTTCTGGGTTTAGAGGAGTGAGCCACACCTGGCCATTAGTTTATTTCTAACTGTATTTTAAAGTGATTATTTACTACAAGGTAAGAAATGCATTTTGACTGAGTTTATTCTGTTTTAAATTAGATATTTTAGATGGTGATAATGATTAGTGATATTTGAGTCTTGGCTACACATAAAAGGGATGTCTTATATGCATATACTTGTTATCTTTATTTGTTGTGTAGCTAAATGAGATAGCTCCTCAATCAATTAGGAACTTAGACAAGAAGGATTCTTTGAAGGCTTAGGTAATTTCTTGACCAAAATTAGGGATTATTAGTTATTCAAGGTGTTAGATAATTTTGGGGGGAGGTTTCTTCATGTTGCCATGGAAGGAATAATTTTTCTGTTTAAGTTTTCCAAATGCTGCAATGTTCTTTAACACCACTTTAGTTGGGTCTACCATTCATTCCCAGCCAGAATTTTCCACCAGACCAAGTGTATGTATTCATCATTTATTTGTTCCAGAAAATGTCTGGAAAATCCACTATTTTCTAGTTCATTGGGTTACACCAGGGCTTCTCAAGAACAACAAAATCTAAGCCTTTGATTTATAGCCTAGAAAATCACAAAATATGTGCAATACACTGTGACTTACAGAAATATTTGCTTGAATGATGTCATTTGTTTCACAACAACCCTGTGAGGTAGAAAAGACAGGTGGTGTCTGTATTTTATAAATTAGATAGCTGATTGTTGTGTTTTTGAGTAGAATTGTTTACTGAACTTGCAGGCCACGTGCAAATGTTGACCTAGACAGTAGTGGTCTTGGCGGAGTGATGAGGCTGGGAGGATAACTGGGTGAGGAGACAGGGGGTGAGGTGAGGACAATTTAGAGAACTCTTTTGAGGCATTAGGGAGTAGAGGGATTTCTGGAGGAGGACACAAGCAATGAGGACACAGGAAGTTTGTCTTAAGAAATGTTTGAAGCATGTTTACGTGCTGGTAAGAAGGAGCCAGTAACAAGGAGTGGATAGATAATGCAAGATAGAAAGGTGATAATTGCAAGAAGAAAATCTCTGCAGAACCTCAGCGGGAATGAGATTGGGGTATAACATATCCTTACAAAAGAGGAAAAAGAGTTGGTTTAGTTTAACAGGAGTAAACAAGTTTAACAGGTTTAGTTTAACAGGAGTAAAACAGAACAAGACAGAAGATAGGGACATAGGTAGGTTATAGATTCAGTGGTAAGAAATGAGGTGATTCTTTTCTAATTAATTCTCTTTTTCAATGAAATAAGAGAAGCATTAGGTAAGAGTGAAAAGGTGTAAATAGTGTTTTAGTTGTGAGGAGAAGGGAAAAGATACAAAATCATTATGGTTTGTTTCATTTTACATTTTTAATCTAATAGGTTTTTTTCTTCAAGTTCCTACATAAAGATAAAAACACTAACCTGTAAAAATTTATGTAATTATACAAATCTTCACTATTGCCTCTATTGTTCATTTATCTGTATCATTCTGTAGGAATTTTTATACCTAATGTCAGATTATACAGACTACTTGACCACCCTGTCTTGTTGTGCCACATGTAAAAAAGTACTAAATGTTTCAAACTTCTTATTGCTAATAAGGGCTATTTGCTAGTTTTGAGGTTCAAAATATTTGTTGAATTAATGGTGCTTATGTTTTGTGCTTTGCTGAACTCCACAATCAAGTTTTATAAAGTTAAAAAAAGTTTTGTAAAGTTGGTTGATAGTTACTATAAAATTTTAGCACAATTTTTATATTTCTAAAACTATATCAAGGCGTAATTTTTTCAGGTCAAGTCTCCATGGTGTTTCTACACATCTTGTGACAGCTTTTATTGAAGACTGTCTTCTTAAGGCTGTTTGCAAGTAGCTTTTAAAGGCAGAGATCTCTTTGGACTAGAAGGCCAAATTTCTTCCTAACTAGGATAATAAAGATACTAACTCCCTCTCGAATAGGTTGAGCAGATTTGTTAGCAACCTTTTATAAGACTGGGGTTTTCCTAAGCTTAGAATCCCTTGGTTGTGATACAGATGCACTGTGTTTGGAGCACCCACCTAGGTCACTTGCATCACAGGACTTGGAAGGAAAGGGGACTAATGGAACACAAAGCTCATGCTGCCCTTTATGCTGTGAATAATGGAGCCTTTTGTCTCTGACCCAGAAATCTCATGTCTTTTTCTTTGTTTTTCTTCAGGTAACAAAGAGAGATTTTATTTAGGAAGAACAAAGAGAGCACTTCTAAAGAGAGTTGGAAGTGGGTCCCTTTTATGAAGGAGTAAAGGTGAAAAAATCTCGTCTTCTGACAGCATTCATGAAACCATAGCCAATTAACTTGCTAGCTTACAAGTAGGGTAAACATCTTGACCCTTTGCGGTTCCTGACATTTCAAAATGCTACATCAGCATAGTTATTTAATATCATTGAAAAATATGAAAAAGGCACTCTTCATTTATTCTTTGGAAATTCTGCTATGTCCCTAATCTTTTCCTTTTTTCTTTCTTTCCTTTGTTATTCTATTATTTTTAATTTTCAAGACTGAATTTAACCAACTAATTTTCTTATGCAATATTTAAGACACATTTTATGTTTCAAAGTCATTATTATAGTAAAGCAATAATGTTTAAGTTATTTGGTTGGCTTCAAAAACTGACAACTTTTCTTAAATTTGTCTTTTTTTCAAGAGTAGTTATTTCAGAAGAATTTTCTTCTGGGTGGGAATAGAAATTGCCTCTGAGTCATAGCAAGCAAAATGGATTGAATTTTAAACTCTGAAGATCACATTCCAGCCAAGCTATTTCCCAAGTAATAGAAGCCCAAGTGCCTCCCTAAATATTAAGGAAGTGACAGCAATGATAAGTAGAGAACTGCTTGGAACTGTCGATGGGGAAGGGATTTCCTGTGTGGTTTACCAAAGTTAGATTTGGTAAAATGAGACCTAGCATGTACAAGTTGGTAGACACCAGGGTCAATCCATGGGGCAGCCAGGGAAGGCCCAGCTGACTTCTTTCAAGAGATACAACCTAGGAGAGGGTCTTGAAAGTCATCAAAGAGTGAGACATGAGCCGCATGAAATGCTCTAGAGAGGGTAAGGGAAAATTACATCTGGTGCGTTTAGGACTGCACGATGTGGGTTGATAGAATCAAGCATGGAACTTCCCTACTCAATGTGAGTCAGGAGACGAGACTGGTGATCAAAGGCAGGAAGTAAATAAAGGTCCCAACAAAGCTCAGACCCACGATGCATACTGCGCGGTGAAATCCAGTTGAATTATTTCCCAAGTGGTAAGGAAACATCACGAAACAATGAGCACAGGCCTCATTCTGGAAAACCTGGTGGGTCTTAAATGGGCCTCCTGATTTGCCCATGTTAAAATGCCATTGAATATAATTAACTAAATAATTGTTTACATATGCAAACATTTATATATTTTAAGGAATTTAATGTACACTTAAGGGATTAAAGTTACAGCCCAATAAAACACTCTGTGAGGTATTTTCATTCAGAAATTATTGTATTACATCTCTTCCATAAGGCACTAAAGTAAAAAAAAGCATTGTGGAAATGGTAAGCTTTTATAAATATTATTTTTTTGAAATGAAACATTGTCCCATAAAATTATTCTATTGTGCTATTTTTACCTGATTTTAAAAGACGTGGTCTTTGAGATCTATTTTGGAGAATGCTAATGCTTAGCCTCTTTACTTGCTGAAAAAGTTGGAATGGATCAGCGATGTTTAAGTGGCTTTTCTTCATGGCATTTGAGCATCCTGCTAAAATTTTAACCTTCATGTTTATAGGGTGTTGGCTACTCCCCTAAAAAAGCTTGCTCCCCAGAAGAAAGAGAAACCAAATAAATTGATGAGTGGGAAGGGTAGAAGTTGTGTGAAGTCTGCCTCATATGCCAGAGGCTAGCTGCTTATTTTTTCATTAAATGTTTAGTGTAAGACAGGTGTTTATCTATCTGCCTTTTAAATGTTTACTTTCTGGTGAAAGGAGACTGACAACAGAACACGTCAAATGTGTCAGGGGTGGTTAAGACCATGAGGGATTTAGAGCAGAAGAATAGGGAAGGCTGGGGGGTGGCAGTTCAGAGTCAGTATTTCAAAAACACACAACTGATTACAGTGTCTCTTTGCTTAACTCCGTTAAAGCACCTCTGCACCCTATTACCTTCAGCACCTAGATCACACTTCTAACCTCAAAATATTCTGCCCTGTATAGTTTGACCCTTGACAAGCTCTCCATCCTCAACTCCTTTCAGTGGGTCCGAATGTTCTCCATTTCTGCCATAGTTAGCTCAACAGATTCCCGGATTAGACCAAGCTGCCTTATGCTTCCTGCCTCTTCTTGTTTATTGACATGCAAATACCTGTGCCTTGCTCCCCATTCATTTCTGTCTATCTAGTAAAGCTTCTTCCCATCCTTCTTATCTTGCAAGACTCAGATCTAGCCTCGCATTTTCTTAGAAATGCTTTCAGTCCATTTTGTCTATTATCCCAGGTCAATTTCAAACCCTTCTTTTTGTGGCCCTGTAGATGGCTTCCCCCAGGTTGTGCGACCTGCTCACAGCTCCACAACACTATTCTGTGTCCTAGCACTTCCCAAGCTGAGTTACTGTGTTACGTACAGAAGTTTGGAACTAGGCGGCACAAACAAATAAATGCTATCATTGACTGCTGATTGATGCTACTCACCACACTGTGAGTTGCTTGAGGACAGAGTTTTACCATATTTGCCTTTATATTCCCTTCATTATTGCAATCTTTGGGACATGGTATGCATTCAGAAATGCCTGTTTAATCCATAGATTTTATATATAAACATTTAATTGGGCTCTCGATCAGACATAGTAACATGAAAATATGTACCCCAATTTGTTTTTCTTTTCTGTTGTACATGTCATATTATATTCTGAGGTCATAATAGTATCTTCCACTTATTGAATTCATACTAGGTTCCAGTACTACTTTCTATGCACTTCACATAGAAGGCAACAACTTATTTATTCCTAAGGACGACCCTATTGATAGGTATAATTGATTTCCTCATATTACATTAGGACAAAGTGGTTAAATAAGTTGCCAAAGGTCAGCCATACGACAAGGTTTCAAACCCAAGCAGCCTAATTCCAATTTTTTGTGTTTTTAACCATTATACTAGATTGCCTAATTTTTATTAAGCTTCAGTAAGTTAAATTATTCATTCCTTAAGGGAGGGGAGAAGAGGAAGCTGAGAAATACTGGCAGAGAATCTGAACTACTGAAAAATTTAAGGGTTGTTCCGTATGGTGTGGAGGGTGCAAAGCTCCTCAGGAATCATGCCAAAGCTTTGAACTTAAGCCTCGAGGTACAGTAAATTAGACACATGATATTTTTGTCATCTGCTCCCTTCAATAATAATTCATTTAATCCAGTGCAGGGTGGTAAATGCTCTGGAATAAATACAAGATGCTGTGGTTGCCATGGGGTGAGGTAAGGTATAAAACAAAATAACCAACTTTTTGTGGTCTTCAGATAGTTTATCTACTGTATACTATATGTCCTGCTGGTAGAACAACAGCACATATTTGAATCGCATGCTCACACACACGATTTCATTGGATTTTTTTCCCCATAACTCTGAAAGGTAAGCAGTGCTTATTTAGTCCAGGTCTTATGGACACAAAAACTCAACTTGTCTAGAAGCATGAGTGAGGAAATGTAAAAAGCATGCAGGCATGTGAGTGACTTAACTTGCTCCTTTCTCTTCCTGTTATTTTGCTTTTTAAAAGAATTATATCAGATTAAACAGCTTTATTGCAATTGACGCTATTTGTCTAACATAAAACAATATCAAAATTGGTCCAATTTTTAATGAATGTTAAGAGAGGTGATCAGTTGAGGCACCAGTTCTGTGGTGGTAATAATTGATGTACAGACCATGTCGACATTTCTCTTAACTTTCAGGAGATTTCACTGGCTGGTCTTACCTTCCATTGTTCCAGCTCTTCTATGTTTACCCTGGGGAGCACTCACCTTCCACATTCCTGTTTGGGGAGAGCCTGGAGAACCAAAAATGAGGGCTCCCAGAAACCTGGATGATGGCATCAGGGATAGTGACCCAGATTACTCCTGTGATAACAAAAGACTTTATATCTATTACCACGTTAGATCATCACCGTAACCCTCTGAAGTGTGAGTGGGAGATATTCATGTCCCAGGTTTACAGGTGAAGAATTGGCACATAGCTGTGTTCTTTTCAAAGGTTCCTTCCTCATTGGCTTCACCATGTATCAGTGGTTCTCAACCTTCCTAATGCTGTGAACCTTTAATACAGTTAAAAGGGGTCACGACCCACAGGTTGAGAACCACTGCCATACATGTTTCTGTGCATCCTAGCGTGCTGTTGAAGCAAACCGCAGCACACTCACACTTTCCCACTTTTCTCTGCCTAAATAAACAGCACCATCATCTACCAGCTGATTGAGTAATAAACTTAAGAGGTTACCTTGAATTCTCTTTTCCTTTTCCCTATACCAGATCGATCAGCAAGTCCTGATGACTTTCTTTCTTTCTTTCTTTTGAGACAGAGTCTTACTATGTCGCCCTTGGTAAAGTGCCGTGGTGTCACAGCTCAGAGCAACCTCAAACTGTTGGGCTTAAGCGATTCTCTTGCCTCAGCCTCCCAAGTAACTGGGACTACAGGTGCCCGCCACAACACCTGGCTATTTTTTGTTGCAGTTGTCATTGTTGTTTAGCTGGCCTGGGTCAGGTTCAAACTGTGACACTGAGCCCTGATGACTTTATTTCTAAACACAACCAGACTCTGTCCACCTTTCAGTGTGGGCATTTCTGTCTCTTTCATTTAGGGCTGTCATTCCCAGGACCTGGAACCGTATGCTATATGTCCTTGATAAACATTGGTAAGTGAATATTTCCATTACTCCACTAGCAGTGATATTCAGAATATTTCAGAATGGATGTGGCAGGAGCCTGCACCTTCAGGACTACTTAACCCCTCTATGTTCCCTGCTGCACCAGGCATTCCTGCCCTGGTACTCCTTTCATTACTGGGTCATGGGATGGTTGGGATAGTCCTAGGGAAAAGAATGGGAAGGTGGAAGGCATTTTGGCACTCTTTTTATTCTGAGATATTTGAACACACTTATTGTTCCAGAATGATAGTTTTCATACAATAATCAAATCATATTAGTCCCCTTCTTGGAATTCTCCAAAGGGCTTCTCCTTGTCTTTATGGTAAAAGTCAGTTTTACAAATCTTTAAATTCCTAGTGCAAGGTCTCACCTTGTGGCCTATTTCTCCTTGAACTTTCACAAGACTGCCTTCTTACCTTCTTACCATGGCAGAGAACTTAGCTGTAATCATCCTCCTTCAGAGGGAACTTTTCTGGCCACTGAATATTAAGGAGTATTGTCAGCCATTCTTTATCTCCTGACCCGATTTCAGTTCTCTCCATGGGACTCCTGACTACCTGCTGTGTTTGTGTTTTTGTTTTATATCTCACTTCCTCCATTTAAGTTAGAACACTGGGATTTTGTTTCTCTTGTCCATTACAGTTCCCTGGGACACACAGCATGGACCAGGCACTTAGTAGGCTCTTAATATTGTTGTGTTTATTTTCTGATTGTATGAATGAAGCAGGGATGCATCATGGTCTGTAGTATTAATTATTCCTCACCTTGGTGCCAACTTTTCTCAAGTATTAGGAGATATTTAATTTCTATCAATGTGCTTATGAATTGAATTTCATAACATAGAAAAGAGGGAAATGAAACTATTAATATCAATAATTCATTAAACAAAATCATCAGTAATTCATTCACTTTAAAGTATTTAAAAATTATGACTATGTTAGCAAAGAAGGTAGAATATTCCTATTATAATAAAGGCAAACCTTTACCCAAGCCAGGTAGTTTGGGAAATACTGCTGAAAATGTACCCTTTCACCAAGAAAAGCAACTTGAGTATTCATCTAATTTTATGGAAAACATTCCAACAGCCGGGAATCACTTTGCAACGATAACATGTGTGTGTATTTGCCTAAATATTAGCCAGTCATCATAAAGACTCCCTAGATTACAAAAAAGATACTGAAGTACAAACAGTAGGAACATAAAGTACTTCATTTATGTATTTATTAATTTTTAGAGACAGAGTTTCACTTTGTCGCCCTTTGTAGAGTGGCATGGCGTCATAGCTCACAGCAACCTCCAACTCCCGGGCGTAAGAGAGTCTCTTGCCTCAGCCTCCCGAGTAGTTTGGACTACAGGCACCTGCCACAACACCTGGCTATTTTTTGTTGCAGTTTGGCCAGGGCCGGGTCTGAAACCACCACCCTCGGTATATGGAGCCGGTGCCCTACTCACTGAGCCACAGGCGCCACCCCATAAAGAAGAAAATAAGAAATCTGATGAATGTCGGATATGATTTTAATTTTTAATCAGTTTCATAAATTCTAAGTAGTATCAGAGAAGAGTGCATTATTACTTTCTAATCCAGCGGCTCGATGATTTGCAGATTATTTACTACATAGAAGAAAGGATAGACAAGCAAAAAATCATGTGCATCCTGCATTCTTACTTAAATGTAAAAGTATTACTACTCCGCTAAACTTGACGTCCTGGATTCCTGGGGAATAATCACTCTGAGAGGGTCTGGGGAGAGCCTTTCCTGTTGCAGATTTTCTTTGTCTGTTTCTGTCAGCTGTATCAGATAGGAGTTAAGTTAGAAGTGAAACATGACATTCTGACAGTGAATCCAGCAGACAGATTCTTGGCTGCATTCTCAGCTACACTTGAACTTCTGCTAAGCATGTGATGAAAGAGTGTTTTCAACTGTACCAGCTGCGGAGAGGTTAATAAAACAAAAGAGAAACAAAAGCGCTCACAGAAGAAAGCTTCTGGCTTTGCCGATTTTTCTGGTTAGGAACAGTGTGACAGGGTGCTGTAACTGCTGTATTGTTTTGGCCTTTAAAAAACATTTAAAACAAATTTGATCTTCTGAGTCAAAAACTTAAGGGGAATAAACAAGTAGTGCATTAGATGCAATGTTACATATTTTAGTGCTAGAAAGGCAAAGTTTTTACTTTGCCATGGCCAACTAGAGAGGAGGGAACCTGTATTCATTTTGTTGGCTCCTCCTGTAAATAGAAAAGTACTTGGGCTTTCAGCTGTTCAAGACATGCAGAAGTGAAGGTGGTCTTGGCTTCGGGGATTGGGAGCACTTGTGCTCTCCTTGTGTCCCACTCCCCCAGCAAAGAATCGGAGCATGGAGGCTCGCCTAGCCTGAGCTATTACCCAATACTGACTTGTGCAGAGAAGGTCAACTTCTGACCCGTGAATCTAAGCTGGAGGAAAAGTAAGCAATACCCCGATGACTAACTGCACAGGCCTTTCCCCCAAACGCAGAGCGCTGCACAGCACGTAGGAGAGGAGGCCATTGCTGATTTTCCTGTCTTCTTCACCAGCCCTCTTCGTCCCCACACCTGAGGTCCCCCCCTCAACAACCTCCCTGCCATTCCCACATTCCCACATGCCAAAGGAGGTGGATAAGGGATCTCATCACGTCACACAGGTTTCTACAGGAGGAAGGAATGAAAACCAACCTTTTACTGTTCACTTCATGACTTGCTGGAGGCCTGTTACATAAGCGTTTGGGGATAAAATGAATATGACCTACCCAGGTGTTTATGTTTCTCCAGTTGACTTGGGGTGGGAAAAAATGATGAGCATCTAAAATGCTCAATAATCAAGAGAGATTTTGCAAGTAATTCTTCATTCTAGTTTGTCTAAAGAATGAAGGAAACAGACCTATCTTCATCATTTTATCCATCAGGGATGATGAAATTCAGAGATTCAGAAATTTCTACTGAAATAAAACTGATGGTTCTGGACACTGTTTCTAAAAGTTGCAGAACTTCCAGAAAGTCCTAACACTTGTCTCCTTCCCCCTCTCCTCCTAATTCCCAGGATTCCAGCCGGTTCAAGTTCGTGTTCACAAGCCTTCTCTTCAGATATGCAGCTAGCTCCTCAGAGAGCCTTCTCTGTGGCTCCTGGTCTCAGACGGTCAAGTACTGAAGCTCCGTGGACTGGCTAGGCAGCCAAGGCACGTGTATCCTACACCAGAGGACGGTTGATGCACTGGTGTCTTGATTCACTACGTTTGTAAATTAGGGAGCGACTAATCACAGTGCCAAGGAATCTCTCCTTTTTAACTTTATTTATGGCAGGTTAATGAATGTGATTTGATTTGCACAAATGTGATTTGCAGAGATGTTTGTTTAGGAGTACTCCAGTCACACACTGAGTTGTACTTGGGGTAAAGTATGAGTGAAGTTGAAAGATCAGTCAGGCAAAAGCAGGAAAAGAGTTGCTTGCAACAGTATGTGAGAAGCTAAGTTGCCCCAAATTCTGCTCAATATAAAACTATCAAATGCTAATTTGCATATCAAGATGATGGTAATTTTCACTTCTCTGTGTTTGCTCAGCAGCTGTCCTGTGAAGATAGAAAGCGACAACCTGCATTTTTTCCATCCACCCACCTTTCCCTGGAGAACCCAATACCTCAAACAACGTGACCTTGACCTACCGATCACTTAGGAGAAGGCACGTTTTTTATCTTTAAGAAAAAGATAAAAAAATGATTTCAGGTGAGTTATCTTCAAAGATATCTTCAATGATATCTTTAAATATCATTTTAGCATTAAAGAAAACCTGTATTCTTAATGTGAGTACTTGTTTTTTCTGAACTTCAGCTTTTTTTTTTTTTTTTTTTGCAGTTTTTGGCCAGGGCTGGGTTTGAACCCACGACCTCCAGCATATGGGGCTGGTGCCCTACTCCTTTGAGCCACAGGCGCCACCCTGAACCTCAGTTTCTTTGTCTCTAAAATAGGGCTATAGAAGTGCCTGCCTAAATGTGAAGATAAAAATTCAATATAGGTCTAAAACCAAAATACCTAGCAGAGACTATAAAAATAAAACTAAAATTCTGCCTCCTCCTACACGTATATGAAATATAATTAAAACTTACTGAATTTGATAGTAGAGGTGAACATAAATTAATTCTCAAAATATAGTCTTAATAAACCTATAAAATAGCAAATCAATACAGTTAACTTTTTTTCTTCATTTTAATTTAAAGCATTTATAAAATGATACAATTTGAAGTCTGAGTAACCATATATATGTCCTGTTTCTGGAATGAGATTTTTAGAGTTAATAATGAGTTTCAAATAACATCATGTTTGAGGAAAACACGTAGCTTCAATGTCTCATGCTGGGGTGCTGAGTATTTATTCTTAGGCTATATATCACTCTTAATGCAATCTCTCTAGTTCTTTTTAAAAAAATTTTACTTCCGAATATTAGGGGATGCATATATTTTGGTTCTATAATCTGTTTTTGTACAGATTGAGTCAAACTTACCAGTGCCTTTACCCAGACAGTGTTCACTAGGTGTGAAATTCCCCATTCCCCTCCCACCATAAAATCAGCTTTCAGGAGACATTTGGGTTCTCATTCAGAGAATACTTCATCTTTGTATTTTCTTCATTTTTTTGGAATGTGAGTATGTGCAGTGGGCAACACACAAACAGAAATCTCAAATCATTTTCATCTTGGTTTGGAAGAAGTAGAAATAGCGTAACTATTGGCCACTGAGACTCTGCGGGTTTCCCAAGAGACAAGATGTGCTGGGCATGGAGCATTGGATTGTGGAGGGGCAAAATTACAGGGCTTGGAAGAAAATATTATTCTACATGGCCCGACAAGGCTTGTTATCAGATCCTTAGTACCGGCTGCTTACCTGGGCAGTGTACCAAAAGGGAGAAGTGTGGGGCGGAGGGAATCATTATGCAGAGGCTGTTACTCAGCACTGAGGACCCGCGTGAGGGAGTGACTGGGCAATGTTTCTTTTATTGCAGTCTGTGTTAACGTGCCCATGACTTCTGTTTTTATGAATCTGTCGCTTGATTTGAATAATACTTTACATTAAAAAATAAAAAAAAAAGAGTAATATGAATAACAGCCTGAGGGTTAGCAAACCGAAAGGGTCATTTGCTGTTCTTTTTAGCATTAGCCACTTGGCGTTGAGTCAGTAAGAGGCACCAGAGGGTCCCCCACCAACCATGGTGCCCTCTGGAGGGCCCCTCTCCTTGAATGCGCAGGTGAGGCACCAGCAGCACAGAGGATCTCTAGCTGCTGGCTACCTATGTCTGGCTTAGATAGCAAACAAGATAAGGGGCCCTTGCAAGATTTAAGAACTTGGTTTTGGTAACTGAAAACCTGAAGAGTTTTGCTGTGTAGATTCTCCAGTTAGCTCTTCCACGGGGGTTTCTGTCCTCCGTGCTTTCTGATTTTTGATTATTCTAAAATTGTGTCTGAGGACAGTGTAAGGATTTCTAGGTATGTACTATAACACGTAGGCTGTGCACATGACTTTCCTTACCTGGGGTCAGATCCGCCCTGGGGTAGCTATCATTTAAACCAATCATGAAACAAGGCTGCGGTGGTGGCTCATGTCTGTATTCCCAGCACTCTGGGAGGCTGAGGCAGGACGATCACTTGAGCCCAGGAGTTTGAGATCAGCCTGGGCAACACAGCAAGATTCTGTCACTACAAAAAATAAAAAAATTAGCCGGGCATGATGGCACACACCCGCAAATCCCAGGTACTCAGGAGGCTGAGGTGGGAGAATCATTTGAGCCCAAGAATTGGAGACTTCAGTGAGCTATGATCATGCCACTATACTCAGCTTGGGAGACAGAGCAAGACCCTGTCTCAAGGAAGAAAACAGAAAGCAACATCAAAAAAACCTACAAATAACAAAAAACTCATCAAACAAATACAACCTTGTAGGATGAAATCTTGTGAATAATCTTCTAGAAACTACATTTTGAGGCATATTCCTTCTTTTAGGACTGTCTGCTTTGTTTACATTTACAAATAACTTCAAATGGTGAAATGTTAAAAGGGATTTTAGGATCTCTTAATCCCAAGTGCAAAACTAAAGACACTGGGAAAACCAGTTTTAACATTAATGACTCTCTCTTCACAGTTCTGCAAAATTACTTTTTTTTTTTTTTTTTATAGATAAAAATATGCACCATAGATGTGGCCCAACCCATCACCCTCCCTCCACCTAAACCTCCCCCCTCCCTTCCCCTTCCTTGGTCCTTTCCCCATAGTCTTGTGCTATAGTTGGGTTATAGTCTTCATGTGAAAGCTATAGTTTAGCTTCATAGTAGGGCTGAGTACATTGGATACTTTTTCTTCCATTCCTGGGATACTTTGCTAAGGAGAATATGTTCCAGCTCCAT
>CAUYPK010056505.1:0-12371 GCA_963574355.1 Loris lydekkerianus | reverse complement strand
GCTTTTTTAGTGACCAGGTCCCACTTGTTTATTTTGACTGTTGCTATGATTGCTTCTGAGATCTTCTTCATAAAATATTTCCCAAACCTGTTGTCTATAAGAGTTTCCAGCATTTTCTTCTAGAATTTTTATAGTTTCATGCCTTGGGTTTAAGTCTTTCATCCACTGTGAATTAATTTTTACCAGTGGTGAGAAGTGTGGTCCTGTTTCCAGTCTTTTACATGTGGCTATTCAGTTTTCCCAGCACAGAATATTGAATAAGGATTCCTTTCCACAGTGTATATGTTTTTATCTGCTTTGTCAAAACTCAGATGGCAATATGAGGACGGATCCATCTCTGGGTTCTCTGTTCTGATCCATAGGTCTATCTCTCTGTTCTTGTACCAGAACCATGCTATTTTGGTTACTATAGCCTGTTGTATAGCTTGAAGCCTGGTAAGGTGACATCCCTGGCTTTGCTCTTATTATATAAGGTTGCATCGGCTACTCAGGGTCTATTCGGGTCTGATTTTTTTTTTTATGTGCCAGTTGCTTATCTCATGAACTGTAACATTTACACTTGAAAACAAGTGTCCAATGGTCACCTGAGTCTCTTTCAAGTTCTGTGGTTCTCATTGTTATTTTCAAGTCTGTCTGAAGATTCTATTGTCTGGATTCCCTGTGGGTCTATTTCCACTGTTCCTTGCTTCTCTTGATTTTCAAGCATACTGTCTTGCCTCCTCATCTACTTGGTCATTTTTTATTACATGCTAGACATGTATTGAAAAATTGGAAGGAATCTGAAACAGGATGGGGGTGTCCCTGTCCTGCATGTTTGCTTCTGGCAGCCAGCTGGGAGCACCTGCAGTCCCAGAACTCTTCAGAGCAGCCCTACACTGCAATGATTCAAAGCTGGGTCTACAGTCCCACAGGAGCTATTCTTGTTTCCTCTTTGTGTTTAGCCCTTCAGGGTCCCATCCCAAATCAAGAGACTGAAGATGCCACCCCCAGGGGGCCTTGAGCTTCAGTTGCCCCTGGTTCCATGAGCCTAGAAGGCTGTGCTCAGCTTTACCCGTGTCTTCTAGAAGCAGCTGAGAGCCATGAAGGAGATCAAGCACCAAGCTCGCTTTTGCAGATTTTCACTTTCTCCCTAGTCTTGATTCTGAAACTTGGTTTTGCTTTGAGTCACTCCAGTACCTTTGAAAAGATGTTTTTTGCTATTTTATCTTGTTTTTGTATTTTTTTTTTTTTTTTCAAGAAGAGGGTTGGTGCAATTGCCCAGTCCTTCTAGAACTCCTACATTGCCTGTGGCTACATTATTTTAAAATATGAGTGTCTTAGGCCAATTGCAATGCTGATTTTTGTTTTCTCATGCATATAACGAGACATGGAGGATTGAATCTTGTCTCATAAAGTTTAACATTTACGTCGCGGGGTGGCCCTGTGGCTCAAAGGAATAAGGCGCCAGCCCCATATGCTGGAGGTGCTGGGTTCAAACCCAGCCCCAGCCAAGAACTGCAAAAAAAAAAAAAAAAAACATTTACGTCGCAAAAATAAGACCTTGGTTGTCACCTGGACCAATTGTGGTTTGCCAAATCTAAAAGTCTCACAGGGTTTGTTCTTGGTCCTCACCTTTGACCTCTGTCAACAACTTGACACTTTTGCCATAGAATAAGGCATCCAATTCTGATGAGAGTTAAAGCAACACTTACAACTCTGATTTTTGAGACCCTCTTTGGTCCAACACCATGTTGCGAGTCTGTCTGGGTGCAGAGCGTTTTCTACTTCCTTGTCATTGCACTAGTTGGTAGGTATGGCTTTCCCTGTCCTGCAGATCCTCAACAACTACATCCAGTTTGAGGTGTCCCATGGTCCCTCGGACATGGCGTCCATGAGGCTGTCCAGGTCACGTGTCACGGACGGGGAGTGGCATCACCTGCTGATAGAGCTGAAGAGTGCCAAGGAGGGCAAGGACATCAAGTACCTGGCAGTCATGACCCTGGACTATGGGATGGACCAGGTGAGCTGGCACTTGCACCCTCCTCTCCAGTCCTCGAGGAAGCAGAACGACTCCTCCAGGTGCCAGAGAACTGGGGGATTTGGAGAAGCACTTCCCAGGACCCTGAGTTTGGGGCTTATGTAACCCTGTGCTGAGGCCACTGGAGTCTGTGTCTCATCCCCAAGCCAGGCGGGAACTGGACTTCATCCCTCAGTGTTTCCTACCGGGGTGCCTTCACCACGGGTTCTTTTAGCAAAGCCAGCTTGAACAGCAGCTGTACGCTCAGTGCTGCACCTTCCGGGTAGAGACCAGTGCAGGGGCCTATGCCCTCTGAGTGTGGCACGTATGAGAAGTCGGGCAGCAGTGCAAGTCAGGGCCTGAGAGGGCTGTGGGACCCTGGGGATGCCCCTGTCCAGGCAGGCAAGGGGCCTTCCAGACGGCCTGCTCTGAGCACCTGCCGAGATAAACTGGTTTCTGAGATTTGCAGCCAGGTAACATGAGGCATTTTCATGAGACGCCCACACACTTAATGGACTACTCAGGATTCCCAAGAGCACTTGGGCCCGGGGCTCATCTTACACGACAGTTCTGAGAATTAAGTGGCTACTATGTCCCAGGCACCATCTTTCTGGAACTGTGTATCAGCTGACACGCTCATAGGTTCCCACAGTGTTAAGGAGCAGCTGTGCATGAATCTCCACTCACTGCCATCTTCCCGATCTCTTTGTCACACGTGGCTCTTTAGCAATGTGCCCACAATAGGCAGGGGGAAGAGCCACTGCTGACTGCCTTGCTGGGCTGGGATGTGGACGCTGGTCCTCTGACCTGGTCTCAGCCCCCACCCATCTGCCCAGGCCCTCTTTGCAAGCTGGAATATCCTTACGCTCTGGGGAGTTTGTTGGGGTGACTGTTTTAGCCTCTTCTGGCCACGTTCTTCCCAGACGGAAGATGTTCAGAATGGCAGCTGTAGCCCCGACTCCCCTGTCGTCTCCTCTACGCAGAACACAGTACAGATCGGGAACCAGCTTCCTGGGTTGAAGATGAAGAGTGTGGTGGTCGGGGGCCTGTCTGAGGACAAGGTCTCCGTGCGCCGTGGATTCCGGGGCTGCATGCAGGTAGGATGGAGCGGGGTCCCTGCAGGCTCCCCAGGCCAGTGCCACAGTGCTGCTGTCCCCCCTTGTTAGCTTGTTTCACGGCATCCTCACCTGACAACTCTGCTTCCTCCTTGGCCCCCATCCCCAAAGTTACTCTGAGCACCAGAGGCTCCCCTGGTCCCCTGTGCCTCCACCAGCTCTGTCACTCGCCCAGATGGGCCCTGTGCCATCCCCTGACCAGGTGTGTAGCAGCTGAGTGAGCTGTTGATGGAGTAGCTCTGCTCACAGCCCACGGCGGGGAAACACCTCCCCCAGGTCCCCCACCCTCACCCCATGAGAACCCTGAAACCTCCTACCATCAGGCTGTGGGGCGAGAGGAGCAGCCCAGCCCTCCCAGCACTGGAGGTAAATAGGGCCCCTCACAAGGGACCAGAGAGAACTGGGGTACCCTTAGCCCTCCTTTACCTTTTGGGGCTCCTCCGGCCCCAACACCCCAAACTGAGTCCAGCTGCTCTCTGTTTAACACAGGGGGTGAGAATGGGGGAGACAGCCACCAACATCGCTACCCTGAACATGAACGACGCCCTCAAGGTCAGGGTGAAGGACGGATGTGAAGTGGAGGACCCGTGTGCCTCAAGCCCCTGCCCTCAGCACAGCCGCTGCCAAGACGCCTGGGACAGCTACTCCTGCGTGTGTGACAGAGGTGCCCCCCTGCGGTGGCCTTCAGGAGTGGGGGCTGGCTGTGATGGTTAAAGCGTGGGGGAGGGTGCTGGGTCTGGCCCCAGCTTCCCGCAGACCCTGCCCTGCGCCCTGGTTCGTGGTGGGCCCTCTCTGCTTGAAGCCGGGTCCATGCCACCTCCTCCCTGGGGCCCGAGGAATGCCGCAGACTTCACTCTCTTGGCACACGATAATTAATGAAAAGCGCACCTTTTAAAAATCACATATTTAGGGTGAATTTTTGAGGTGCTGAAGTCCTCGGCTGGTGCTTATCCCCCATGCATCCTGGGGTGCCCTCCTCTCTGCATTGTCCCGTCTTGCCCCCTTCGTGTTTGTGTCCCCTGCGATGGGGGCAGGTCACTCATAATGTCTAACAGAGGGTACCGGAGATTCTGGTTGGAGGTAATTCTGGGCCTGTCCCCACAGGGTACTTTGGAAGGAAGTGTGTGGACGCGTGTCACCTGAACCCCTGCGAGCACGTGGCGGCCTGCGTGCGTGCCCCCGGCTCCCCACGCGGGTACGAGTGCGAGTGTGCGCCCAGCCGCTTTGGACGCTACTGTGAGAACAGGTGAGGCCGTGGGCCGCACTACTGTGAGGACAGGTGAGGCTGTGGGCCACGCTACTGTGAGGACAGGTGAGGCCGTGGGCCGCGGCTTCTCTCCCGCCTGCCGTCTCCTCCCCATTGTTTTTACCCAAAGCTGCACACGCTCTGGAAAACAGGGCTGTACATTTTTCAACTTGGCATGAAATAAATGAAGATTAAGTCCGGCATCTGGTTGTGCCCAGACAGTGCAGCACGACTCCCTCTCCCCTCGGGTCCTGCTGGGCCCAAAGCAGACAGGCACAGTGAGCTGCAGGCAGACGGTGTCACGCCCAGAGACTGCTGAGTGTGTGAATCCTGCCCTCTGGGCTCCTCCATCACTGCACAGGTCTCAGGTGGTTGCAGTTGGGTCACTTTCTCCAAGGTGAAGCCACTTGGTTCTTTAGATACCAAGACTCAGGCCACTTTGGAGGAGTGCAGTCCTGGCCCCCTGTCCTCTGTCATCAGCGGCTGTTGTGGTGCAGGAGCATGTGGGAAGGACCCCGGCTCTGCTTTGTCCACTGAGCCCAGACCATGAGCTGCGATCCTGGCTGGGGTCCTGCCAGCAGGAAGCACCCTGTGCCCTCAGGCTGATGACCTCATGGGAGAGATCACACTTGGCTGTCAGCAAGATGTGATTCAAGGGAGGATTTAGAGGAGGTGCCCTGGAGTGCAGAGGAAGGTGGGAGCCAGGAAGGCTGAAGGGGGAGGCCATTCCAGGGGGTAAAACCAACAGGGCAGAGCTGGAGAGGAGCCATGGGATGAGGCTGAGTAGAAGAACTCATGGGGGGGGATGGGAGGAGTAGGACTCAGCTTGGTGGAGGCTATAAGTCTCAGTAGAGAAGCGCCAGGATCAGGCCTGGATCTTAGAGGTACCCCAGCCCCTGCATGGAGTGCTGTGGGCGTAGGCAGGAAGCTGATTCTGTGCCCCCGGGGCCTGGCATTGCAGGCACCCCAGGGCCAAGGAGGGAGAGAGAAGGCTCTGGGCTCCCCATGGCACATGCAGATCCATAAGCACCAGCCAGGGGCTCCCGGGTCTTAGGAACTCTGGCCTTGTTTTTATGTCCCTGATTTGCACACAGTTGGTACTTAATAATTGCTTGCTGGAAGTGAGTATAGGAGATTGGACAGTAGTTGAGGGAAGTCCACTAGCCAGGATGGGCAAGGCAGGAGGCTGTGGGACACTGTGAGGTGGGACTGTTGCAGGAAAGGGCACTCGCAGGTGACTTCTTAGGTATGACCCTTGTTGGGAACAGTGGGTGCCCCATGCATGGCGGTAGCCATCTCCTCAGAGGGTGGGCCTGGCCTCATTGCTGAGATTTCACCTGTCTCCAGTGTCCAGTGGTCTCTGTGGAGGAGGCATGTGGAGGCGGTGCTGGGTCTGACGTGATTCTGAGTTTACGTGTCTGGGATGTGACTGGACTGACATGTGGTGTACGTCACACCCCTTGGGAAGGCTGAGAAGCTGCTGGGGAAGGAGGCCAGCGTCCAGCCCCAGGGATGTGGGGAGGGAGAGGTGCTGCAGAATGCCCTGCTCAGGAACTTCCTGCAGGACGTGTCACACTGGCCCTCATCCTGGGTCCCTGGGAGAAGCTGCCCAGGGCGGCTGGGCTGGGTTGGGAAAGGCCAGCCAGGCAGTAGGGGGGTTTCTTGGCGTTGTGCAGACACCTGGGCGCAGAGCGAATGTTTGCAGTTGCTGCCCCACGGCGACATGCATGACTCTGTCATGCTGATCTCAGAGGCTTGGTGAGGTTGGGGTCCAATAGGGGAGAAACTGAGGCATGTGACATGAAGGAGGCGCCCACAGCCGGGCACAGTGAGCTTCCCAGGCAGCCAGCTCCAGGCCTCAACAGGAAGCAGTTATGCGACCTTGCATCTGCTGTCTCATTTTCCCAACAGAATCGACCTTCCATGCCCCAAAGGCTGGTGGGGGAACCCTGTCTGTGGACCCTGCCACTGTGCTGTCAGCAAAGGTTTTGACCCCGACTGCAATAAGACCAATGGCCAGTGCCAGTGCAAGGTGAGGCCCAGCCCTGGGGGACGGGCAGAAGCGTGTCCCCACTCCCCCAAACTGTGAGCCTGCATGTGCACACACACCTGCACACATGCCTCTCTGTACACGTTCACGGCCACACACCTGCACATTCCTACCTCCACACCCTTGCCCACCTGCACACACAACTGTACATACATGCACTTGCACACACACACGTGTCAAATGTGGTTGTAGGCCTCTTGTACTCGCCTGTGCGTTGTGAATACACCATGGAGCTTCTCATGTATGAACCGGTTTAGACACACCTGACCCCACCCCCCACCCCCACCCCCGCAATGAGAATCCTTCCAGACTCCCCAGGCCAACCCCCAGTGCTAACAGGAAGCCTCGCAGCTTCTGTATGGGCAGGCTCATCTTGGGCACCAGCCCTGTTCTCCTGGTTGGCATTTTGCTGATCTTCCACCAAGCCAGCACTTCATGACAACAGAAATTTGGGGGAAATATAAAAAGATGCTGCGCGGCTCAGTAAGCCTTGGCCCCAGCCCCTTCTCCGTCTCGGTCCTCGCCTGTGTGCAGCAGCGGGCTCAGCATCCTGCGGTTTCTGAATTTACACAGGTGTCTACCTGGAAATTATGGAACACCCTGTCCCCTTGACCTCTCAAAATGCACCGTCTTCTTCAGAATCATGGTGTCCATACGGTATCTCTAAGCCACAGTAACATTAAACCCAAACAGAAGGTCTAATGGTAACAAGAGCCTCAGGGAAGGCTACCTTAGTGCTGCCTCTGAGACATCAGCAACGTCTGGGGGGGGCACTCCACGTGCTTCCAACAACAAGACGGGACCGTGTCCTGAGACACTCAAAGGAGAGACTGAAGGAGTGTCATGAGTCAGGGCCAGGCTGCCCACCATGTGAGGCAATGGAGGGCAGCTGGGGGAAGGACCCTGCGGAGTATGTTCAGAGAAAACTTGCCTGTGAGTTTTTTTACTCAGCAAAACTTGTAGAAAATGCAAGAAAGAACCTAAGAGATCCCCATCCCCCCCTCACTTCCCAGCATGACCGCTCACCACTATTCACATACAATTGGAAACTGTACCCACCCCTGGAGCCTGAAATTTGCTCTTGAGTCTGCCCAGGTCACAGCCCACCCCATTTTCCAGTGGGTCCTGGGGAGGCCAAGTGATTGGTCAAGACGGTGGGGCCAGTAACAGGCAGGAGTGGGGCACGAACCCAGGACTTTAAACCCAGATCACACGCTGTGGAGCACCTCCGACCTGTCCAGTGGGGACATTTGGGGGCTTTGCATTTTCTGTAGCTTGACAAAAAAAGGCTGTATGGGCTGTCCTCAGACATATCTCTGTTTGAATCTCTCTGTTTAGAACGAGTAGGCAGGTGCCCATTCCTAGGGTTTGCTAAGAGCTGTGGGAGGGAGGGTACTTCCCAGGAGAACTGCTCACCCCTGCTGGGTGCTGGGTCCTGAGGCAGCCCACTTGGGCAGGGCACATGGTGGAGGGTGGCTCTGAGGAGCAGGCAGCTCCACGTGGCTCAGGAAGGGCCATGCAAGCCAGGGGCTCTCGCTGGTGTTAAAGTCACGTGCACGACTTTGCTCTTGCAGGAGAATTACTACAAGCCTCCCTCCCAGGATGTCTGCCTGCCCTGTGACTGCTTCTCCCACGGCTCCCACAGCCGCGCTTGTGACATGAACACTGGGCAGTGTGCCTGCAAGCCTGGGGTCATCGGCCGCCAGTGCAACCGCTGTGACAACCCCTTTGCTGAGGTCACCACGCTTGGCTGTGAAGGTCTGAGCTTTCCTTTGAGCACTTTAGGGTCATACCACAGGGACCGGCCGCTGGGGCTGGTGTGTGAGTGTGAATGTGTGTGCATGTATGTGGACGTGTGTGGGCAGGTGTGCATGTGCGTGTGTGCACATGTGCGTGTGCGCATGCGTGTGTGTGTGAGGGGGGGTGCATGTGTGTGGACATATGTGTGTGGGCATGTGTGCATGTGCACGTGTGCATGTGCACATGTGCGTGTGTGGGGGGATGGGTGCATGCGTGTGGACGTGTGCGCAGCAGGTGTTGGGGAGTCTCAGGCTGTCTCATGTTCTGTGCTCTCTGGATCTTTTGGAAACCTGGCCCTGTGTAAGGGGTGGTGTCAGAACTTGGGTCACCCTTTCCCCAGTTCTGGTGTCAGTGGGGGTGCGGGTGGGGCTCCAGCAGAGGCTCAGGCAGGTAGCTGTGCACACATGTGGTCGTGGCCAGGCTGTGCTGACCACCCTTTCCCCTCCACCCAGTGATCTACAGTGGATGTCCCAGAGCATTTGAGGCTGGCATCTGGTGGCCGCAGACCAAGTTCGGGCAGCCCGCCGCAGTGCCATGTCCCAAGGGATCTGTGGGTAAGTAGCCATGTCCCATGGCACCCATGGGGCAGGAAATTAGACTGAGGCATGCGTCCTTGCAAAAGAGCCAGCCCAGACTGCAGAACTCACAGAATGTTCCACGATGGAGAAAAAGCCTTTAAGCAAAGTGTTGGGGAGAAATAAGAACGTTCTCTTTAATAGTAAATGGCAAAGCATGTACGGATGTAACAAGAACATGAACAGCAGAGTCAGCGGCAACTGTGGCTGGGGCCTGGCCCTTTCTTGGCTTGGATGAGTCATTTCACTGTTCACAGCACTGGTTTCTCTGCAAGATGGGTCCAGTAACTGTGTCCACACTGTGACAGGCATCCAGGGAGTCCAGTGGGGCAGGGCTCAGCCCTGAGGTAGATTCCTGGCACGTGTGGAAATCGTTGGTCCTCAGCAGATGATTCAGTTGATTTCTTTTCCTGTGGACTTGCTCAGATGTCCACTCATATTTTCTGGGCACCCAAAGGCCTGATTGTACAGGTCAGAACAACTTGGACATGGCCCCAGTGGGAAGAAAGGCACTCGCACTGGCTCCTGGGCCTGGGACTTCTCTCTGCCATGTTGTGCTCTGGGTTTAAGTACATCCAAATCATGTTGAATAAACAAGGCTTGAGCAGCAGTTTGAACTTCAGGTTTTACGCATTCATCCTCATTCCCTAGGAAACGCAGTTCGACACTGCAGTGGCGAAAAGGGCTGGCTGCCCCCCGAGCTCTTCAACTGCACCACTGTCTCCTTCATGGATCTCAGAGTCGTGGTAGGCTGAGCCTTGGGATGCGTATCTGGGGTGGGGTAGGGAGGTGTGTGTAAAATGTGCATGTGTGCAAACAATGCGTGCGTGTGTGAACATGTGTGCAAACATGCACGTGTGTGTGAACATGCATGCATGTAAACGTGTGAGAGTCTGTGTTGGGCCAGGCTCGGGGCTAGGGAGCATGGGGCAGCCAGGGTGGTGCAGGTACCAGCCTGGTGGGTTCAGAGGCCTAGAACCACGATTGTTTCTGTGACTTGGGAGTGTTTCCCACTGAGCTGGGCACCCAGGCACATGGTTCTCTCTCCAGAGGACCCAGCTCTGCATCTTTGGTCTGAAAAGATAGGATCTCTGTGTGCCACTCCACCTGTCCTCTGATCCTTCCCCCTTTCCGCAGCACTTGGTCCTTGTGTCTTCCACTTGGTGTCATTTTCTGAGCGCTCTTTGGTCCAGCAAACCCACCAGGTTTATGCTGAAAGGGTCAGCCAAAGTTCATCTCTGGGCTTTTAGATTTTTTAAGTTCCTTCCTGACAAGAAAACGTCTACCAGAAGGTAGTGAACTTCTGAATAAGGAGAGGGACCCAAAGCAACCGAAGAGGTTTTGCAAGCGTCACGACTGCCTCCCCCATTGCAGGACGACAAGCTGAGCCGCAACAAGACGCAGCTGGATGGTGCCGGGGCGCTGCGGCTGGTGAAGGCACTGCGGAATGCCACGCGGCACACCGACCCTCTCTTCGGCACTGACGTGCGCACGGCCTACCGGCTGCTGGCCCAGGTCCTGCAGCACGAGAGCCAGCAGCAGGGCTTCGACCTGGCGGCCACCCAGGATGCCAACTTCCACGAGGTAGGAGGGTAGCAGCCCCACTTAGGGAAGCCCACAGGCCCGCGCGTGGGTCAGGCATCTCGTAGGGCTTGGGGTTGACCTCAAGGATTGTTGTGTCCGGAGCCTGGAGGAAGTTGCACTTTTCAGCTGTGAGCCAGGGCTGGTCAGTGAAACTGATCAGAGTGTGGAGGAGTGTTTGGGCACAGAAACCCATGGTCACAGCTCCACTGATGATGCTACGCACCTTGCCATGTGCCAGCTAACGTTCTGAAGGGCTTCACCTGACTCAGTCATCCCTCCCTGTCTCATAGCCCCTGGTGTAGTGCTGTCACCCAGCCATCTGTCTGGAAGGGAACCAAGGCACAGAGAGTGAGGGATTGGCCCAGAGTTGGGCTCCAGGGTCTCTGCTCCTGCCCACAACTCCGAGGTCCTGCATTTAGGTGTCCACATTTCTGTCAGGACCCTCATTTTCTGTCTTTGTTTATACGGTGGTCCCCCAAACAGTGTGTGTGTGTGGAGGGAGCGCCAGCAGCCTGTTCATCCTGGTGTCTGGAAGCTGCTGTGGCTGGTGTCACTGAGCTCCCTCATCACCTCCCTCCTAGCCACCTCACCCATGCAGTGTCCCTGGAGGACCCTCCATCCATGCAGGGCCCCCTTCTCATCCATGTGGAGCCCCCAGGGCCTTGGGAGGGGCCTCTCCCATTCAAGACTGGGACTCAGTCTTGAATCCCAGCCTGAGAGTTGGAGCCAGTCGAGTTTGTTCCATTTTTGAGTCTTGAGTCTTTGCAAACAGAAGTCCTGAATTGTGACCCCTGAGCCCAGCCTCATGCCAATGGGAGGGAACCTGCCCAGTGCCCCATGGGTGACCAGGGAGTGTCACCCCCTTGGTAACTGAGCACGACATGTCCCTGGTAGCCTCACTGCACAGCCCTCTGTGGCAGCTCCCGCCACCTGGCTTTCCTGGTCACGTTCAGAGTCCTGATGTGACCAGAGGCACCTCTGCACATCCTCTCCCTTAGCGTCTCGGGTGAACTTGGGTTTCTCCTGCAGGGCTGCCTCCTGATAGTCCTTAGCCTCTTTGAGATTAAGTCACCCACAACCTCCTCTCACCATTTGGGCCTGGCTCCGTCTTGGCGAGCAAAGGCTGCACAGCCCTGGCTTGTCCCCGTCCCACCCGACAGGCCCCATCAGTGCAAGGCTGAGCTCTGTCCGTCTGTCTGACCAGGATGTGGTCCACTCGGGCAGTGCCCTCCTGGCTCCGGCCACCAGGGCCGCGTGGGAGCAGATCCATCGGAGCGAGGGGGGTGCGGCACAGCTGCTAAGGCACTTTGAGGCCTACTTCAGCAACGTGGCGCGGAACGTGCGGAGGACCTACCTGAGGCCTTTTGTCATCGTCACCACCAACATGAGTAAGGATTGAGCTGGCAGCAGAGCGGGTGGGAGCCTGGGACCAGCTGGCGTATGTGACCACAGGAGCTGGCCCAACACGGGCCCCTCCCAGCCACTATCTTAGAAAAGGGTGTCAGCGGCTGTGGCCTCTGGGTCCTGTAAAAGGGGACTTTGGGCAGATGACCCACAGTGACACATACCTGACCTGTGGGGTCAGCAGGCCTTCCAGACTTTCTAGGAGGGCAGGTGCAGGGGACCCCATGCAGTCCAGCCAGGTTTGCCACAGACACAGGTGGGCACGGGGAGGGGGTTCTATTCTCTGGGGGCAGTCACCATCAAGATGACTCCTGTGGTGCCAACACGGCAAGGGTTTGAAAGCCCCAAGATCAGCGTCTGACTAAAGGAACTGTCCCCAGTCCTTGCTGTTGATGTCTTCAACAAGTTCAACTTCACGGGAGCCAGAGTGCCTCGCTTTGAGAATATTCGAGATGAATTCCCCAGGGAGCTGGAGTCCTCCCTCTCCTTCCCGGCCGACTTCTTCAAACCACCTGAGAAAAAAGGTAAGGCTGCTGGAGACCCACGGCTGCCCTGGGACACCCTGGCTCTGTGAGGAGGGTGGGGACCAGCCTCTGAGCAC
>CAUYPK010056504.1:0-57579 GCA_963574355.1 Loris lydekkerianus | reverse complement strand
TGCTACTGTTATGAATTGTAATGTAAATATCTGATATGCAGGAGACCCCCAAAGGGGTCACGACGCACAGGTTGAGAACCGCTGGCCTAGACCTTCTCCTTTTGATAACCAGAAATTTCACTATAGCTTACTCACTGCTATTTTGCAATACCTTGCCAGCTGTCAATCTCAGTTGCTTGTCCTCATTAGAATTCTTCCGTCTATATTTCCCACAAACTCATTGCAATCAAGAAAAAAAGTGCAGATGTTTCCTGAGAGGAGGCAGTGTAGATACAAAGAGCCCTAGGACTGGGGGCTGCTAATTTTTTTTTTTTTTTCTTGTGCTTTGGTGAGTTAAGATGTATGGACTATTTAAAACTACTCAGAAATTTTTATATAGTGTTTGAAAAAGATTATGAAAGGAAATTTTATAATGCCAGAAAAATCATACTGGATAATGTGCTTTAGATTCAACACATTTCATTTCGGCAAGAGCTCTGCAGATCCACTTTCCTTATAACTTCAGATCTGAGGGTGAAATTACATTAGCATTCACCTATATGACAGGTACCAAAGGAAATCCACCTACCCTCTTCATTAATAAGTGCCAGAGTAATGCAGGGGGTAGAGTAAGTGCTCAGAAAACAAACAAACGATTGTAATGGATTGCGTACACATATCAAAACTGACTGTAAAGATAGTGGAAAGGTTTCCTGAGAGGAAAAAAATAATTGTGGAGCCTGTGATACATTTCTTTACAAAACTAAACATGGACAATCATATTCATTATGCACAGGGGCAAATATTTTGGGGAAAAAAATATTGTAAAAGAGGTGAAAATTAGAAATTATCTGTTTCACTGACAATTCTATTTTGTTGAGAAAATTGAGGCCATCAAATAAGACTTCTTATCAGCCACACCCTCTGCAAATAAAACTGAAGAGCTCATAGGACAGTTTCTTCAACTTAAGGTCAAATTATCTTTCTTTTTTTTGTTGTTTTTTGTTTTTTTGTCAATGTTTATTTTGTCCATCAGTCTCCTCCACAATTCAGTTATGTTCATAGTATTTTTCAATATGACTTTCTCCCAGGTTTCTTCTTCTCAGTCAAAATATATTTTTCATTCTTCCTTATTTCTCCTGTTCTAATTTAGCTTCACAACATACTTTCTGCTCTTGTTGTGTTCACGTCTGCGCTGCCCTCAGTCTCCCTCATTCTGACTTTCCTGTTCATTTCACCATTGTTTAAGGTGGTTGCCCATTTTTTAAAAATGTGTAGCATCCCTTCATCCTGTGAATTAATTTCAGTAGTTCTGATTATCAGAAAACACTCTATAAAATTACAAATCCCCCCCACCCCATGGGATGGAATCATCCTGATTGTAAATGATAAATGTTGAACAGGCCCATATCAAGTTCTGAAATAGCATCAACCATACAAAACCTCCCTAAAAAGAATAGCCCAGGACCAGATGATTTCACGTCAGAATTCTACCAAACCTTTAAAGAGGAATTAGTACCTATATTATTCAACCTGTTTTAAAAGGTAGAAAGAGAAGGAAGACTACCCAACACGTTCTATGAAGCAAACATCACCCTGATCCCCAAACCAGGAAAAGAACCAACAAGAAAAGAAAATTATAGACCAATATCACTAATGAATATAGATGCAAAAATATTCAACAAGATCCTAACAAACAGAATCCAGCAACACATCAAATTATATACATCATGACCAAGTCGGTTTTATCCCAGGGTCTCAAGGCTGGTTCAATATCCATAAATCTGTAAGTATAATTCAACACATAAACAAATTAAAAAACAAAGACCATATGATTCTTTCAATTGATGCAGAAAAAGCTTTTGATAATATCCAGCATCCCTTCATGATCAGAACACTTAAGAAAATTGGTACAGAAGGGACATTTCTTAAACTGATAGAGGCCATCTACAACAAACCCACAGCCAATATTGCATTGAATGGAGTTAAATCGAAATCATTTCCACTCAGATCAGGAACCAGACAAGGCTGCCCATTGTCTCCATTGCTCTTTAACATTGTAATGGAAGTTTTAGCCACTACAATTAGGGAAGAAAAGGTGATCAAGGGTATCCATATAGGGTCAGAAGAAATCAAACTTTCGCTCTTTGCAGATGATATGATTCTATACCTGAAAAACATTAGAGATTCTACTACAAAACTCTTAGAAGTGATCAAGGAATACAGCAGTGTCTCAGGTTACAAAATCAACATTCATAAATCAGTAGCATTTATATATACCAACAATAGTCAAGTTGAAAAAACAGTTAAGGACTCTATCCCATTCACAGTAGTGCCAAAGAAGTTGAAATATTTGGGAGTTTATCTAACAAAGGACGTGAAAGATCTCTATAAAGACAAATATGAAACTCTAAGAAAAGAAATAGCTGAAAATGTTAACAAATGGAAAAACATACCATGCTCATGGCGGGGAAGAATCAACATTGTTAAAATGTCCATACTACCCAAAGCAATTTATAATTTTAATGCAATCCCTATTAAAGCTCCACTGTCATACTTTAAAGATTTTGAAAAAACAATACTTCGTTTTATATGAAATCAGAAAAAACCTCGAATAGCCAAGACATTACTCAGAAATAAAAACAAAGCAGGAGAAATCATGCTACCAGACCGCAGACTATACTACAAATTGATAGTGATCAAAACAGCATGGTACTGGCACAAAAACAGAGAAGTAGATGTCTGGAACAGATTAGAGAACTAAGAGATGAATCCAGCTACTTACCATTATTTAATCTTTGACAAGCCAATTAAAAACCTTCAGTGGGGAAAAGATTCCCTATTTAACAAATGGTGCTGGGTGAACTGGCTGGCAACCTGCAGAAAACTGAAACTGGACCCACACCTTTCACCATTATCTAAGATAGACTCTCACTGGATTAAAGATTTAAACTTAAGACATGAAACTATAAAAATACTAGAAGAGAGTGCAGGGAAAACCCTTGAAGAAATCGTTCTGGGTGAGTATTTTATGAGGAGGACCCCCCAGACAATTGAAGCAGCTTCAAAAATACACTACTGGGACCTGATCAAACTAAAAAGCTTCTGCACAGCCAAGAACACAGTAAGTAAAACAAGCAAACAGCCATCAGAATGGGAGAAGATATTTGCAGGTTATGTCTTTGACAAAGGCTTAATAACCAGAATCCACAGAGAACTCAAACGTATAAGCAAGTAAAGAACAAGTGATCCCATCGCAGGCTGGGCAAGGGACTTGAAGAGAAACTTCTCTGAAGAAGACAGCCACACGGATCACAGACATATGAAAAAATGCTCATTATCTTTAATCATCAGAGAAATGCAAATCAAAACTACTTTGAGATATCAGCTAACTCCAGTAAGATTAGCCCATATCACAAAATCTCAAGACCAGAGATGTTGGCGTGGATGTGGAGAAAAGGGAATACTTCTACACTGCTGGTGGGAATGCAAATTAATATACTCCTTTTGGAAAGATGTAAGGAGAACACTTAGAGATCTAAAAATAGATCTGCCATTCAATCCTATAATTCCTCTACTAGGTATATACCCAAAAGACCAAAAAATCACATCATAACAAAGATACTTGTACCAGAATGTTTATTGCAGCCCTATTCATAATTGCTAAGTCATGGAAAAAGCCCAAGTGCCCGTCGATCCACGAATGGATTAATAAATTGTGGTATATGTACACCATGAAACATTATGCAGCCTTAAAGAAAGATGCAGACTTTACCTCTTTCATGATTACATGGATGAAACTGGAACTTATTCTTCTTAGTAAAGTATCTCAAGAATGGAAGAAAAGGTATCCAATGTACTCAGCCCTACTATGAAACTAATTTATGGCTTTCACATGAAAACTATAACCCAGTTACAACCTAAGAATAGGGGGAAGGGGGAAAGGGAGGGGAGGGAGGGGAACGGTGGGCAGAGGGAAGGGGGTTGGTGGGATCACACCTGCGGTGCATCTTACAAGGGTATATGTGAAACTTAGTAAATGTGGAATGTAAATGTCTTGGCACAATAACTAAGAAAATGCCAGGAAGGCTGTGTTGACCAGAGGGATGAAAATGTGTCAAACGGTCAATGAAACTAGTGTATGGTGCCCCATGATCACAATAATGTACACAGCTATGATTTAATTTAAAAAATGATCTTTTTAAGAGCTGCAGTGGCACTAACTGTGAACCCCAGTAGAAATGTCTTTTGATACACAACTTCCATGTTGCATTGTGCACAATTAAGCTTGTTCTCCTTTTTAAAACTTCATATTTCTTTTGATGCTAATGCAGTAAGTTCAGCTTCCTCCTTATATTTAAGTGATTTTTCTTTGCCCTTTTTTTCATTGTCTACCCCTTAATATCAATGTTCCCCCAGAGTCACTTTTTTAATCTACTGCGTCTAACAGTTTCTGGTGGTCCTAATACTTTTGGATTATTTGTACATCTCTTTGGATATCTATTGACAGCCGTGAACTTTCTTTCCCAAGAAGCAGGGTAAGTAAAAGATACCATGTATATCACACAAGCACAAGGAATTAATCATATGTATATTTCAGAGAGCTAATAAATTCTTTGAAGTGCATTAGCACAATTTTGATTAAAAACCCTTCACCATCTTTAGTGTTTTAACTTTTTAATTTTGATAATGCCAAATTTATATAATTTCTCTCCATTTTTACTACAAAAGTCCCATAACTCTCCCTTCCTCTGTTCTTGTCCTCAAAAACACACCCTTTACTCAGCTGGCAGAATTATTTATCTAATGTGGAAATCTGATTGCAAAATCTAAGGTCCGTGATATTCTGGCAGTGATCTGTGCCGAGCTCTTCCGCTTCCTCTCCTGTCCTCTCCTGCTTATAAATACTTTTCATAGAATGCTTGCAATGAACCAGATGCTATATCAATTATTTCACCTTGTTTGTCTCAAAAACATTTTCTCTTGGGGTGGTGCCTGTGGCTCAAAGGAGTAGGGCGCTGGCCCCATATGCCAGAGGTGGCGGGTTCAAACCCAGCCCTGGCCAAAAACTGCAAAAAAACAAAAAACAAAAAAAAAAAAACCCACTATTTTCTCTTATTGTAATCTATAGCTTAGAGATTTGGAGTTCATAGTGGAAACCACAGAAAGCTAGGGATTTAAGAGAAATATAGAAGGAAAGTAATACTGAAGGAAAAGATTTCCTGGAAAATACGCATCTTTGCAATTACGAAGTATGATGAATAGACAATAGGGCTTGGGTTTCTTTTTTAGTTGTATCCAGACATTTTAAATGTTTACAGTGAATATTTGAAAGGAAGTAAATGGGCTGAATAGAGGGGTAGTGATTTCAAGGTGAAATCTCATGAAAAAGGTGAAAGGTGGACCTGGCATTGCAGGGCAGTAACAGAGTAAAAACCAGACGCTGGGTTAATCGCCCACTGCTAAAGTGGCCCTTAGGTGGGATTGACATTTAATGAATGGTCTGACTTACCTCCTGCCACCATAATGGTGTAAAAGTCAATGACGTCCCCATTGTTCTCATCAGTATGGCATAGCTCCGATTAAGTACATATTATACTGAACTAAGTCCACTGTAATGAGAAGTATGTAAATTGAATCAATATTTAGGAGATGGGGCAGTGAATGTGGCAGTCTCAGGGATTATTTGTATTTCTTCCAAATTTGTCTTTATGTAAAAATGATTAAAACTTTTGACTCAAATTAACAAAGCCATTTTATAAAGCAATACATATTTCCTCTCTTGCCTTTTCACTGGCATTTACTGGAACATTTATTTCTCTGAAAATTTTGTCAGTGATTTTCAGAAAAGTAATAAAATTTGAAACTAAAGGTTTCAAAAAGACTGTTCTCAAATTGTTTTCTATCTAAAAAAACATGGAGCAATTTGTTTCAGTGCTACCTATTTCAGGATGAAAAGAACAGCGTTGTATTTGCTAAGGGAAAAGTGGATTGCAAACAATTACTTATGACTTGCCAGTGGCCGTTTTATAGAATGCCTTGGAATAATTTAAAATAACCAATTTTACACTCTTCCTATAAAAACATGCAGGTAGTTTGATAAGATAAAAGCGTTAAAGATGCAGTTTTGTTTGTAGTTAACCTTACATTTTGTTGTAACAGCAACATATGTAGTTTTCGGTGACATATCTCTATTTTCCTTAAATTTTTCTTGAGGGAGGAATCTATACAAGTCATATCTGCAAAGTGTAATGAGTTCGTAAATTCTAGTTCACAGTCAATTTCACGTGGAACCGTTTCTAGGTTTAATCAACCTCCTAGATGGTCTTGACAAGCTTCAGTTATTCTGTTATTTCTATTGTTTGGCAACAGACTGCTATTTTAGGATTAAGCAAAAATACAATATGAGCAACTCACTGTAGAATTACGTTTTTATTAGCCTTTGAGTTGGTCACAGTAATAAGAGATAACATTTTAGTTACATTTTTCATAAATAGAAATTTAGAAGCCCACTTGCTGTACAAATAACAGGAATGCATATAAATCACAGTTGATAGTGTGATTTTTCTCCTGAAATATGAATCCTTTAAAATACCAAATGACTCTTATCGATATTGGTTTTATTGCAGATGTAGTTCTGCATCTCCAAGTTATCTGATTAGTCAAAAGAGCAAATGCGTTCCAAGGGCACCACTGCTGAAAAACAGAGGCAATTGCAGAATAATTGAAGCATGTCAAGATAACCTAGATAGGAAAGGAGGAGCACAGGATAACCTTTATGCACACAATGTTTCGAATAACAAAGGCAAAAGATTGTTGAGCGCCTTTGCATGCTGTTGTTTCGACTTCAAGTTTAATTCACAACACAGTGATCGGTCATGTTTGTGTTTCTGCACCGCAGTACCGTCAGCCCACCAGTCAGTCATTGACGTCTGTCGGGTGTGGACCCGAGCAGTGAGGGAATCGGAAGGGCCCAAGCAAGCACAGCAGCAAACAATCAGGCAGAGAAACAAATGTGGAAAGACAGCACATTGAGAGCTTTCTGACATGACTTCAAGATCACAGCTAAATCTCAATGAACAGTAATCAAACCACTTGGAGGAAGCTTTGTTGGTGTATTAATAACTTTGGGAACACCAAGATGTGAACTCAGACATTTTTGGTTGTTTGCTAAACCTTAAATCAGAGTCTGTGAAGTGGCAAGCCGTGAGCAGGCAATCCTCACAGTGTTTACAAAACAGAAATTAGTGGACAATATTTAAAGCCTGAAAGTGAAAAACTAGAAAAGAGTGCACATTGGATTTTATAGCTTGAACTTTCTACTTTAGAAAGCAATGATTGTTTCCGCTTGATAGGACATGCCTTCTGCAGTTTTCCCAAGTCTCCACTGCTCCCTATTGTTCACTTAACACTAAGGCCAGGTCTCGGCTGTCACTTAACATGAGTCTTGCAGTGGTTTTTGATTTAGAACTGGCATTTACATTCCTTGTTTTTACCTTCATTGCCTTTGATGACCTTGAGTTTATAATTCTGCTCTAAATTAAACATATTTGAAGCTATGCATCTATTGTGAATTAATCCCAAAAGTGTCTTACTTTAAATGAGAGGAACCTAATGACAATCAGACAAAGGCTTTGAGAATTCCATTGATTTAAGAAAAAAGCTAAGTCAAATGAGGGTGAGCATCTAGGAGTGAACAGTAAACAGTAGGGAATAAGGAGCAGCACCTTTCAAATACAGCAACCACGCCAACTTTACCAGTGAGTTCCTACATATGTCACCAATGAGCCACAAGCTTTGCCTGAGGTTGTGGGCTAAATGCATTTAAGTGGCTGTGCATCTAGGATGGTTGGCAAGCATTTGCCTGGCAGAAGCCAGGAATCGCATGTGACTGTAGCTGTTCCCTATGGTAGAGGGACCCAGCTAGCCACTCCCTGACATTTTAGCATTAGCGACATTCTTACATTGTAATTGGTTTTCTAATGTGTTGTCACAGGGGAGAAAGACACAAAGACTTAATGTTATAAAACATAATTTCAAAAACCCAATCTGTCATTTAAAGCTACAGCAAACACAACTCCTTATGCTACAGTCATACACAATTATGATAATATTGAATACAATGTAATGAATAAAAACATTTATGGTAATAGAGCTATGCTGTAACTTCAGTTACAGAGTTCCTTGTACTAAAATACGCACATCACCTGACTGGGAATCAGTTCCTGAACCTACCTCTTACTCAGCTGTAGAATTTCAACAAAATTCTTCACCTGCCTAACTTACATTTTTCTTATGGAAAGTGTTGTCATTAGAACAAAAACATTCCTTAAACCAAGAGTCGACAGATTACATCTCATAGGCCAAATTCCATGACTTTTTCTGTAAAGAAGGTTTTTTTATGTGTACATTTAAAGCTGTTTTTGTATGTCTTTAACAGGTATAATACGATGTTTTGATATGCATACATATAGTGATTATTAAAGTTAAGTAAATTAAATAGCCATCATTTCACATAATTATCTTTCTTTTCTACTTTTTTTTTGTGGGAAGATTACCAAAAATCTCAGTCATAGCAAATTTCCAGGCTATGATAAAAATATTGTTAAGTGTAGTCCTCAGGCTGTACATAAAATCTCTAAATGATTCATCTGGAATAACTGCCTTTGTACCCTTGACCTGAATCTCCCCATTCCCCACCACCCCACCTTTTATGGCTAAATAAATATGCCACAATTTCCTTAGTCATTCCATGGATGGACACTTAGGTTGCTTCCATATCTTGGTTATTGTGAATGCTGTGATAGCATGGAATTGTAGGTATCTTTATGAGATGGTGATTTCATTTCCAGAAGGATTGCTGAGTCATGTGGTGGTTCAATGGTCAATTTATTTGGGAACTTCCATACTGTTTTCTGCACAATGGCATCACTAATCTATATTCTAACTAAAAGTGCACAAGGGTTTCTTTGCTCCATGCCCTCCTTAATATTTGTGGTCTCTTGTCTTTTTGATAATACTCATTCTTATCGGAACATAGCCATACCCTTTTGTTTATTATATATTATCTGTGACTGTTTTGCATTTTGGCACAGTTGAGTAGTTCTAAGAAAATGTATGATCTGAAAAAACCCAAGTATTTAACGTCTGGCACTTTATGGGAAAAAAAAAAAAAAAAAAAACTTGCATAGGTCCTCAAATAATTTTTAAAAGCGAATTAGACTGAATCAAGCCATGTTAATTTAGTGTAAAATGATGTGGACTCATGTTACTGAACCCACAAGGTGTTTTTGGGGGTTTTTGGCTAGGAAAGCCAATTACTGAGAAAAACAAGATTGTCAGGAAAAAAAAAAGTTTATTGCAGAGGATGCAGAGGAGGTAGGAGGACTGCCTGAAATCAGCCTCCTGGACTGACGGGCTCAGGGATTTTTCTAGAGGTTAAACGAACAATGCTTAGAGTGAGTGAGCATCATTACATGTTTGGGTGGAATGTAGGGCATGCTAGCACAGTGAGAAATCATAGTTCTGTAGGTCGACATCATGTGATCAAACAGTGGTGAATCAGCTCCTCCCAGTAGTATTAGTCATCCTTCTGCTCCTCCGTGTATGCTGGGGAGTCTGTGAGGGAGTCTGCCGCTCAGCCAGCCTTGGGCAGGATTTGTGGTGGAACACCGCTTCTCTTAACTTCTCTGAACAACTGGGTAGTACAGGGCCTTGTGATTGTGTCATTACCATGCGAAGAGTCTTCCTTTTAAGAAAAACAACTCAAAAGGGACATCAGTGAAACAGAAAATTATAAAGTTCTGATCAGCCAATCTTACAGGCCTGGAAACTTGAAACACGGGTCAACTGCAAAAAAAGATGTTTTTGTTCCTGGAGCCGGTTTCATTGCGATACATAATTTCTTGTCTCAGTGCTGGAATTTATGGGCATCCTCAAAAATCCATTAGAAGGGAGGAGAATAAGAAGCCTGTACTTTTTAAACACACTGTAATCAGCGGCGTAATGGAAACAATACAAGTAGCATGTTGTATGTGTCTACTGAGCCTCAGAAACATAATGGTCAATCAATAGGTGATGACAGACATGTAACTTTAAATCAGCCTAAAACCACAGAAAACTCCCCTCAGTATATTTAGGTTTGAAACCAGAGACTCGGGTTTCTGTCATGGTAACTGCAGCAGGTGATTATAGGTCGTCCATTAAATGAGTAGATCTCAACATTAGTTGCATCAGAATCACCAGGAGCTTGTAAAGAGACAGATTCCTGGGCTCTAACTTCAGAATTTCTGTTTTAGTAGGGTTGGGGGAGAGGCAAGACTGTGTATCTCTAACAGGTGACAAAGATTCAACTGCTTGGTCAAGAAACCACACTTGGAGAATCACAATTGCAAGGTATTCACTTGGTGATAAAGAAAGCAAGGGATGTCCTCCTTGACATACTCATCTGTACATTTTAAGAATTATGGCAAATATATTAGTTACATGAGTAAAATAAATATACCTTAAAGCAACAATAAAGACATGAATCTGAGTACTTCCATGTATTCATCAAGTTAGCTATAATCCCAGAATTTTCATAATTAAATAAAGGGTAGAGATGGAATTTTTCATCACAGAGTTATTTTGAAGTGTTGATTATATAGTTATCTGAAAACTTATTGTTAAAATTTGAGACATTTACAAACATTTTTTAAATGTTGGCTAGTTTTATAGATGTGTTCATCAGGACACAAGCACACTGGGTGATTGCACTGATTTCTGTCTGGAAAAGTCTACTTCATCTTTTTCTGCATATTTTTTAACAACCAGGTGTTTTTAGGTTGTTAGAACCTTTCATGGACTTTTTCGGAATACATTGCACCTAAAAATAATAAACCATTGATGGAAAATAGGACAATGTATTTGATGCCTTGTATGTATGATACACATCTCCCATCTGCTTCTCTGTAGCCATTTCCCCTGGTCTCCTCCCAGCATTCTGCCATGGTAGATTTGATATGTGAATTGCATCAATAGGTTTCTCTGGCCTCTGGCTTCCTGTTAGGTTTAGCCAATTAAGACCCCAACAGAATATCGGACACAGGGCAAGAGAATGGAGAATGAGGTCAGAACATCTATTTCCCTGGCTTTTCTTTTGAGGTTCCTCTGAGATGTGTACGTGTCATCACTGTCACTGTTCCTCTCATGGCGCCTGCTCCAAGGGACTCCTTCTCCCTGAGGGAGGTACTGATTGATGCTGTGAACTCCATCTGAAGAGTCCTTTGTCCTGTCCCTATGCACGACTCTGATCTTTGTTAGTAGCCCCTTGGTAAATAAGTTCTCTTTAAATAACTGCAATTCTGTGAAACTGATTGAGATTCTTACTAACAATATCATCTTCTCAATGATCTTAGCAACATAAATATTTTTCCTATTTTATAAATGAAGGCACAAAGGTGCCAAGAAATGATGGAGTCTAGATTCAAACTCAGCCCTAATGCTCGTGTGCAGTTTTTCCTGTTACAGAGGTTCTCAGATATAAGATTACTCGGGAAGTTTGTAAAACATACTGATTAGTAAGTCTCATCATCAAAACATCTGATTCTAGGATATAGATTGAGTTTTAGAAATATGTGTTTTAACAACAGCATGAGGTTTTCTAGAATAAGATTAATCATATTAATTCTTATAATATTAATATCATAAATATGTAAACATACAGATAGTCCCAGACTTACCGTGGATCAACTTTATCATGGTGTAAAATCAATATGCATTCAGTGAAACAGTACTTCGGGTACATATACAAACATTCCATTTTGTTAGTTTTCATACAAATGTTCTGTAAATGACATGAGATAGTCAACACTTTATTATAAAATAGGGTTTTTGTTAGATTATTTTAACCAACCTGAGGCTAATGATAGTGCTCTAAGCATATTTGAGTTAGGCTAGGCTAAACTATGATATTCTGCAGCTTACATTTAAGTATGTTAAATACATTTTCTATTTAACAATATTTTTAATTTATAACATGTTAATTGGGACATAACCCCACTGTAAGGGGGGGCTTCCATAATATAAGGGGAGGCTTACAATAATATAAGGGATTCCATATATTATTATATATTAACATGTAAATCATTAATATAGTACAATATCATTACAGTAGTGCTAATATTACCTCTATAAATACCAATGTTCATGAATATTTCTTATCTTCCCTATTAGTTTTCTCCATAATAAATATAATGAAACATGTACTATTCTTATTCTCCTTTCACAGAGAAGAAACTAATGAATAGAGAATTTAAATAAGTTGACTAAAATGAACCTTCATTCAGTAGATCAGGTGTCTGATTACAGAGCCCAGGCTCTTGACTTCTATGCCATGCAGCTGGCCTTTGGACCATTCTTGCTGAGCTGCAGCAAACTGTCAACAGGTTCACTGCCTTAGCAGACCTCTCTAATTGTTTTTTTTTTTTTTTTTTTAATTTTTACAGAGTCTCACTATGTCATCCTTGGTAGTGTGCTATTGTGTCAACGCCCACAGCAACCTAAAACTCCTGGGCTCAAGCAATTCTCTTGCCTCAGAGAACACCCAGCTATTTTTTTTTTTTTTTTTTTTAATTTTAGCAAGCCTGGGCCAGGTTCCAACCATCCAGCCCTGGTGCATGTGGCTGGCACCCTACCCACCAAGGTACGGATGCCGCTCTCTAGTTATTTTTTAAGGAAATGATTCTGCCATGGTTATGGCCCAAATAGTTCTACCTTATTTTCTCATGCCAAGGGCCATGAAGTGAATGAAATGGTCTTTTTTTGTTTATTTATGAGTTTTAGTAGACAAAGTTGAGTCCCATCTGAGCATTTCTGAGCAATTAAGAAAAGATGAACTAAACAATTAAGTTTTTTTAATGTCTGGACTTAGTAGATATTTAGTAGATAGACAGTTCTCCCATAGAATGCATAGGTGTCCTTTGCAATAATCATGTACCAAGAATCCCAGCTACCTTTCTACATTTTAAAAATAAACATCTGAAACATTGCCTTCAGGGAATAATAACAATTTAATTTTATATTCCTGTTTCTCCAGGAATATAATGATTAAAAAAATAAACCTAGGATAATATTGCCCAATAAAACCTTCTGTGCTGATGAAATCTTTCTCTGTCTGCACTATTTAATATAGTAGTTACTAGCCACATGCAGCTATCAAGCTTTTTAAATATGGTTAGTGCAACTAAAGAAATGAATTTTTAATGGTATGTAATTTAAATTCATTTAAATTTAAATAGTTACAGGAGCGGTGGCCATCTATTGGACAACGTTGTTCAATAAAGCACATAGGAGAGTCTTCTTTTGTTCCTGCTTCTTTATTTGATAGATTCTAAGAATTTTTAAATATAATTATGTTGTTTTTAAACGTGGAAATAGTTAACTCTTTAGAGATTTAGGTGATTTTTATTATGTTCCCTTTTGTTCTGTTTTAATTTAACCCTGTCTATTAAAAATATGGTTGCATTTATGTATTCTGAGTTTAATGACTTCTTCTTTTGTTCCTCTGTTACATTTTTCATGACTACATTTTTCACCTTGGCACTTGCTTCTCCATACCTGTGATGGATGTTGTCAGAGTACTTCCAATGTTGGAACAGCTCCTCCTGAATGACTTTTACCTATGAGAATGCAATCCAATGCATCTTCCATAAATCTTTAATCAAGTATATAACTTGTGGGGTTTTAATAAACTTGTAAACATGGGAAATTTAAAGCCATCACTTCACACTGTTTTAATCCATAAAACACAGAAAAGGAGATGCTATTTAATCCATCTCTAGCAAAATGGGGTAATTTTAACAAGCCTTAGAATAAATATATTGAATATGATACACATTTTTCAGTTGACTCTGACATCCAACTTCAGGAATAAAAAAGGCCCTATTTATCATGTAGTGATAGTCACACACATTGAATTTATCATGTGTAGAAGGTAATAGATTATTTTCTGAAACTGTGTTATGTTATTACATAGGAATAATATGATATAAAGTAATAATAATATGTTCAGCATATAAGCAGAATACAGCTACTTCAAATTTATCTTTTTGTGTGTTCTTATAATTGTTTCCATCTGAAAGAAAGTTATTAAGTCTGTCCTGTTTATAAATATCTATATTAAAGATATATTTAGAGAGATATTTATCTAAGATTTATCATGCTGAACAAAAACCAGAATCAATACGATTGACCGATCTGACAGATTTGAAAAGCTGTTGTTTTAAGAGGCTGCATCTCTTCTACATAAAAGACAGTATCCCAGGAAAAGAGAGAGACAGAGAAAGTGATGTCTTTGAGAGAAATTTTAAGTCTTGGACATAAATAGTGTTCTTGAGAATTGTCTGTCCTACATTTCCACTAAAGTACCTATTCAAACACTTTTTTTTTTTTTTTTTTTTTTTTTAAAGGGGAAAAACACACATGTGAATATTTGGACTGGTAATCCATCTTTCCAGAATCACAGAAATCTGTCTACCACCTAAAACCCCATGGAAGTGTACTAAAAATTCAATCACAGGAATTCTTGCAGCTGCATTCTAAGTTAGCTCCTTGTTTTTGAGCCCCAGTTTTAGAGCTGGGGAAATGAGCACAGGAGGATATGTTCAGGGTTTTAGGAAATGAGGGCACAGTCCTGATTTGACCCTAATCTGGCTCTTGAATTCAGCTCTTAACCAAACTCTATGTAAATACCTAACAGTCCCTGCCCTCAGGCAGACTAATAAGAGCTACATTTGTAACCGTTTAAATGCAAGGAAGTAACTGGCTCTGTGTTAGGATCATGTAAGCTGACATAAAATAATAAAAGAAAAAGTTGAAAACTCTATACAATATGGGAAAAATGTAACATGGAAACTTGTTTTAGTGTTGACAATTAGGTGTTGTATCTTTTCAGCACAACCCATGATTCCTGACAATTAACTAAGTATATAATATTTGCATGATTGAAATAACTTTATAGAACATTAGAAACAGTGTTTGAAGAAATCTGGAAATGTTATGTGGAAACTAGAAATGTTAGGCCTGAGGTTAAAATAGCCTCTTAATAGTAAAAATCCTTCAGACAATTGAACACAGTAGATTTGTACTGTGTGGTTTCAGCAGGCAAAATTAGGACAAATTAGTAGAAACTACAGCACAGCAAATTCAGATACAACATACAAATTACCCAAGAAATGTTCCCATTGGAATCTTTATGAAATGCAAAAAGAAAAAAAAAAAAAAAAGAAAAGAAAAGAAACAGTGCAATAAAAACTTCATTACAGACTATCAGTTTTTAACCCATTAATATATTAATATGGTTCTTAAGTACTTTTATTTGAGTAATTCAGAGAAAAATTGACCAGTTTTAAGTGTTTTGTCTCTCAAGTACTTACAAATATTTTTTAAACATCTTATATATTTAAAAGAGAGTTTAATAATACTGAAAATTTGGTTTTTAATACTTTAGAGAGCTGATGCTTCTCAAAGAAACTAAATACTTAAATTGAAGAAACCGGTAACATATAGAATTATGAATATCTCTGTTTATTTAAAAAACACTTCCAACTATTCACACGATTATTATGTGTATCATTTGATTATATTTCAGTACCTCAGGTTTGAACCTGAAATTGTATCAAGGTAAAGAGACTCACTCCTTACAAGGACCCTACTCAAAAACACACCAAATGAAATCTTCCTATTTAGGGGTTGGTGAGTAAGGCATTTGGTCCCTAATTGCTATGTATTTAGTTCATTTGTGAAAGACGCCTCAGCCCTATTTCATAGTAACAGGCAGAGGAAGGCTAATTTGACAAAAAGGAAGGGATAGAACAGTAGAGAACTCAAATTAATAAAGAGTGTGTATATTCCTCAGTTGATCAACCAGGAAAACCCATATATAAAGTTGAAGAAATCATGGTTCTGAAGCTATATTGAAGCTTGAAGGCTTTCTCTGAATGAGGAAACATCAAAACAGTAGCTTCAGGTATCCCAGATAAATAATAGAAGGTGAGGAATCTGTCTGGCTCTGTGGAGATAGAAAGCTTTGAGATTGTGGGAGAGGAAAAGTCGTTAAAGATGTGTACTTCTTAAGGAGACAAAATACTCCAGAGATTCTGCAAATAGTGATTGGTTTGAACAAATATGCATGTGTCTTAAATCAGCAGTCCTCAATTATTTTGGTGCCAGGGACTTGTTTCATGGAAGACAATTTTTTCCACAGCCTGGTGAGTGGGGGTGATGGTTTTGGGATGATTCAAGTGTATTACACTTAGTACACACTTTATTTCAATTATTATTACATTGTAACATACATACAATGAAATAATTTGACAACCCATTATAATGCAGAATTGGTAGAAACCCTGATCTTGTTTTCCTGCAACTAGACGGTCTCATCTGGGGGTGATAGGAGACAGTGTTGCTAAGTCCAGTCTACTCTGTAAACTTACTTTGGTGGCTATCGTTGCAGAAAGCCCTGCTTCACAAAGATGGGGTGCTGTAAATGGAAGCAGGCTTTTCAGTGCTTTGTGGCAATCTCAGCATTTTCTGCCTCCACTTCAATCCAGAACATGTGGAGATCTCAAGTTGTCTCAAACATGCTTTCGAGGTCACCATCAACAAAGTCAGTTCACCCGGCTAATTCACAAATAGGTCTTGCATCCATTTTTTCCCAGTCCAGGGGTCTTCTGTGGTTGGGAAGTAAAGCCTAAACTCTTGATACCTGAGATGGTCATGTACAAGCTGGGAGAAAGAGGGTGCTGGCTCAGTCTCTTTCAAAATCTCTGGCAATGTCGGAAACATGTCAAAAACCCCAGTGTTCACTTGGTGCCCCATAATGCCAGTTTGTCTTTGAATGCAAGCACTTTATCTGCCGACTTGACAGCAGTCGTCATTCTCCCTTGATATGACCCATTGAGTCTGTTGATCAGGTTGAATATGTCACATAAGTAAACAAGTTTTGTGACCCATTCTGTGTCATCAAAATGTGCTGCCAGTGAGGACAGTTTTTTCTAAAATCTCTGCAGCAGCTCATAGCTCAGAAACTTCTGCCAGTGACCTACCTATGGAAACCCATCTTGCTTCTGCATGTAAGGGCAGACGTGTGTGCTCTGCATCTGTCTCCCCACAGAGCTGCACAAGCAGGTGTGAGTTAAGGTCGTGCACTTTAATGTGTTGATAATTATAATCACATCCTACAAAATAATTCAGATCAGGTGACATTTCTCATAGATGACAGAGGGTGTAGACTCAGATTCTGAAGCAACCTCCTTGACCCACGAAGTGCAACTAGAAAGCTTTCTAGCCCTGTTAGCTGCTCTGTCCATGCACATACTGGTAAAAATGCTCAGTTTGGTTTTCCTGATATGTAATTATCCAAAGACTTGAATAACTCTGGTGTTGGTTGGGAACAAAAGTGCACATAACATACCTCATGCACGTCCTCCTGGATAATACTTGGCACAAAAACAAGCATTGTTGCCTTATAGTCAACATCAGTAGACTCGGCAATCTGAATTGCATACCATGATGCCTCACTAGTCCACTCTAATAATTGTGCCTCAGCATCTCTGTCATTCCATCAGGTCATCTTCTTTAGGGTGCTAGTCGAGAGAGAAGTATATACCACCCTTTGAACTGCATCCTCTTCTAAAAGTTCACAGCAGAGTGCCCTTAACCGCAAGCAGGATCAACCTCTCACCAGTAGTCAAGGGCTTTTTAGTTTTAGCAATGTGGTTAGCCTCTCATGATGATCCTCTCAGCGCAGACACATTTGATAAAGTCATGACCTTCAGTAATTGCTTCTGTTCTTTGTGTTCACATTTTTCTTTTGAAAAACTCCAAAGCTTGTCTTTTAATGCAGGGTGCTTGGTCTCCATGTGGTAAAGCAGTTTTAGAAATTTTGTGGCTTCCTTAGATAGCCAGTGACCATGTGCTACATAGAGTAGGCTGGAGAAGCTGTGGCAATACACCTGTAATTTAAGTAGGACTCTTGGTATTTTCTTTTAAATGCAGCTTCTATTTTGTTGGCAATCTGCTCTCTCCTCCCTTTTCAGATAAACTCTCCAGCAACGTTCGTTTTACTCATCTTTCTGGAGGATTATGTTGTGGGCTTACAAAGCTGTGAAGGAGACAAGTGCACAGTGCGGGAAAGAGATAGAGATGGAAATGGTAAATACAATGATGGGCAGACCACCTGCAGACTAAAATAGTTGTCAGATTCTCACGGAAAGCCTGCCACCAGGTACAGCTGTGCCGTTGAAGTCAGATGCTCACTTGCTGCTGTAAAGCCTGCCGCCAGATACAGCTTAATTGTCCCTTGCCACTCACAGACAAGGTTTTGATATGAATCTACAAGTATTTATTATGATTTATTATGGTCAGTGTGAGTCAGACCACTCTGCTAATGATAATCTGTTTTTGCATCGCCCCCCAAAGCTCCACCTCAGATCATCAGGCATTGGATTCTATGAGGAGCGCACAACCTAGACCCCTTGCATCTGTAGTTTACAGGAGAGTTTGTGCTCCTCTGAGAATCTAACACCGCCTCTCGTGTGACAGGAGGCAGAGTTCTGGCAGTGAGGTGAGTGGTGGGGAAGGGCTGTAACTGGAGCTTAGCTCACTTGCCCTCAGCTCACCTCTTGCTGTGTGGCCTGGTTCCTACGGGCCACGGGCCAGGTCTGGTCCCGGGCTTGGGGCGGGCAACCACAGTCTTAGATGATGATTGTTAAGGGTAGAAAACTGAAGAAATACTCTTGAACTAAAAATGTAAAGTTTATAAACCAGAGGAGAGGAGGGATACAAACGAAACCAGAAACCAAATGTGCCATTAAACATTAACCGTGAAACAACAAGAGTTTGAACTTTGCAGGTCCACTTATATGCAGATGTTTTTAACCAAGTGTGTCTGGAAAATACGGTATTGTCAGGATGTGAAACTGACCTCCGTATGGAAGGCTGACCTTGGGATAAGACGCGTTCAGCAGGGGAGTGGACTGTGGGATTTGAGTATGGGTGGATTTTGATATATGCAGAAGTCCTGGAACTAATACCCTAGATACCAAATGACGAGTATTTAAGGTCACAGACTAGACTTTCATGAAATAATCTTTAACTAAGCCAAATTTTTTATAGATATCACAATTTATGTGGATATCACTGTTAATAAGACTTAATATCACAGTTAGTAAGACACGTTAATATCACGATTAATAACACATGCTCTGATAATGAGAAAAATAAAACACTACTCTCTGTCCTTAAAAAGTTGCTAGATTTAGAAGAAGAGGACATACAAGTAAAACTTATAAGGGCCACACAGCACAGGGGCTGCAGGGGCGTCCAGGGGAGAGTGAGGCACAGGAGAGGTCTGGAAACCATGTCATAATATAGCTGATTCTTAAATCAAGCAAGTTCTCTTTGAATTAAGAAGATACTCCAGGAAGAGAAAAATATGGCACAAAACATGTTTGCATCCTAAGAATCTGTAACAAGTGTTTTTAGAGGTTCACAGCACATGCTTACCAAGGTGTCTTTAGGAACACAGAGAGAGTGGTGGGTGAGCATGGGCTCATGCCGGACGTAAGTAGCCATCTCAAAAAAACTTAGGCTTTATTTTGCAGGCATTGCAGAGCTATGGGCAGCTTCGGTCTTGTAGGAAGTTGTAAATTGTTAAGCTTGGTGCTGAGGATTGAGGTTCTGAGTAAATATTCACTGTGCAACACTTGAAGCCAAAGCAGTGAACAAGTCACTCAGGAAAGAGCAGGAGTCTCCAAGTCTTTGCAAGTAAACAGTTAAGTAAGATGAGAACAGAAAAGCGTCCATCAAATGTAGCAATTTTGAAGTAACTTGTAACCTTTGCCAGAGGAGTTTAAACATGTACAATGAAAAGGGCAAGTACAAGGGGATAAGCTAAATCAATGAGTCAGTCAGTGCGATGCTCTTTTATCTACTGTGCACGGTGATGAGGGCTCAAAAGGGCAGTCAACAAGGAACATATGCCATTTGTTTGTATTTTAATTGATAGATGCAAATCTGCCAACAGAACATAACATAACAGCAATAACAACAGGAACAGTGTTCACCAATGTCCACAGGCTCCAGTCTACCGGACATCAGCGCCATCAGTTGGCCGTGCCTAACACAAGCACATAAAATGCGTCTCACTGAGTGCTGCTGTCAGCACTCAGGTCACACACACACACAGAATGCCTGTCACTGATGGTGTCATCAGTGATAAGCCCCAAACAGACTCTAATTTATGCCCACAAATACTGATGCCATAATTTTTTAAACAATGTCTATCACTGAATAAATTTATTAATTCCATTAAGTATAATTCATATACTTAATGGTGAACTAGCGTTCAGGTATTAAAATTTAGAACTTGCATCTCAGTATAGTGGGTCTTTACAATAATTCCATTACGTATATAAAGTGTACTATTCCATTAAGTAAGTGAAGTATCCATTAAAGACCCATTATAATGAGATGCAAGTTCTAAATTTTAATACATGAATGCTAGTTCACTGGATTGTTAATATACCACTTTACCCTTTAAGAAATATTAACAGGGTTATTGAACTAAAATTGCATATATGTTATGTGTACAACTTGGTAAGTTTTTACATATTTGTACACCAGTGAAAACATCAATTGCTACAATCCAGATAATGAGTAAATACATTTATTGAGTATTAGACATTGTTTAAAAATTATGGCATCAGTATTTCTAAGGTATTATAGGACTAGCTATCCTCTTTTAAATACAGGCAGGATATAAGGATACAGGATTAATTTGAAGCATGTTTTAGAAAACCTTATTGAAGTATACTTAGATTTATCCTCAGATACTTCAGTGATGCTGTTAAAACTTGTCCTTTTAAAAATACATGCCATCCGCGTGATTGGACACTTGTGTTTCAGAAACCTTAAGAATGAAGAGTGAGGAAAATGCTACCCAAATCAATCTGAAGATACAATGCCATCTTATCAAAATACCAAGGACATTTGTAAGGAACCATAAAAGATCCTGAGTAGGCAAAGAAAAAATTCTGAGAAAAAAAAAAAAAAAAAAAAAGCTGAACACTTTGAGATCACACTACCTGACCTCAAAATATACTATAAAATTATAATAACCAAAACAGAATGGTACCAGCATAAAAACAGGCATATGGGCCAATGCAACAGAATAAAGAACCCAGAAATACACAGATTTACAGCTAACTGATTTTTGATAAAGTGCCAAGAACATACATTGTGTTGAATAAATAAATGGTACTGGGTAAACTGGATACCCATATGCAGAAGAATGAAACTAGATCCCTATCTATCATTATATACAAGAATCAAAACAGTGGATTCAATGGTTAAATACAAGACTTGAAGCTATAAAAATACTATTAAAAAATGGGAAAACACTCCAGGACATGAGCATGGCAAATATTTGGGGGATAGGATCTCAAAAGCACAAGCAGCAAAAGCAAAACTCACCAAATGAGATTATATCAAGCTAAAGAGCATTTCCTTACCAAAGAAAACAGTCAACGGAGTGAGAACAGACCTGCAGAATGGGAGGAAATATTTGCAGACTGTCATCTGACAAGGGATTAATAGCCAGAATATTTAAGAAATGCAAACAACTCAGCCAGTGTCAAACCAACAAACAGCAAATAATCCCATTAGAGAGTGGGCAAATGATCTCAATAGACATTCCTCAAAATAAGATATACAAATGGCCAATAGGTATGTGAAAAAAATGCCCAGCATCACTAATCACAAGTGAAATGCAAATCAAAACCACAAGGAAATGTCATTTCAACCCAGTGTAAACAATGATTAACAAAAAGGCAAAAAATAATAGATGCTGGGGAGGATTCAGAGAAGGGGGAACACTAGTGCACTGTGGGGAAATCTAAATTAGGACAGCCACAATAGAAAATGGCGTGAAAATTTCTCAGAAAACTAAAAATAGATCTGTCTCATGATCCATCAATCCCACTACTGAACATATATAAATACATATGTATAAATGATAGGATATATATATATATGAATAATATATAAATGATAGACCATATCATTAATGATGATATTATAATGATAGACTATATATCAATATGAATAATAAATAAATGCATATATATAAATGACAATTTTATTCTTTTTGTACAGCTGAATAATATTTCATTGCACATATATGTCACGTTGTCTTTTTCCATTCATCCTTTAAGGACCCTTAGGGTGATCATGTATCTTGGCTACAGAAACCATGAGAGTGCAGATATCTTTTCAATACACTGCACTGCTATATATATATATATATATGATATATATAAAATGCATATGAAAATATAATTAGAGAAATAATTCTAGGTTCTATAGAACAGTATGGTGCCTGTGGTTAATAATAATTTAGAATATATATCAAAATATCTAGAAGAGAAGATTTGAAATGTTCCCAATACAAGGAAATGATAAATGTTTCAGGTGATGGGTATGCTAATTACCCTGGTTTTATCCTTACACATTATAATGCTTGTATCAAAATATCAAATGTACCCTAGAAATATGTACAATTATTATGTCTAAACCACAATATTAAATATAATTTTTAAAAGCCAGGTGAAGAAAGTCAAATATCACATGAACTCCTTTATGTATGGAATTAAAAAAAAAAAAAAAAAAATGAACGAGGTGGCAGGTTCAAACCCAGCCAGGCTAAAAACTCCAAATTAAAAAAATAATAATAATAATAACAATGTCTCTAATCACCAGGGAAAAGCAAATCAAAACCACAAGGAGATATCATCAAAATCATTTTCTGTTATATTTTTCTTTCAAGCCCTATCTTTATTTGTTCTTTTTGTTGTCTGTTTCCCACAACTATGATAGTATGTGAACTAGAAGGAGAGATTTCATTCTCATCTATCACTATATTTCTGGCACCCTAGAACAATGCCTGGCTCGTAGAAATAAGTCAGTAAATATTCATGAAGTGAATATTTGAAAAAGAATGGACGTTAAATATGCTCACCAGACCCCAGTGGGCAGCCTTCATTCCTGCTAGCCAGTCTGGAGCGAGCTGGTTTATCAACACATTCCATCACCCTCAAAACAAACGCTGTGTCATGAAGCGCACGGAAAGGAAGGGTTTTATTCTGGAGATTTCTGGAGGAGGTTGGGAATGGAAGAGAGAGGTAACCTCACACAAAGCACAGCACTCTGCTCTTCCCTAAGTCTCCGCTAGGCATCTTTGTCCCTAGCGAGCTCCTTGCCAACCAGCTGGCTGTCCCTCCACCCTCTCCTTGTGCCACCACGGAACTGCAGGCTCGCTAAATCCCCCCTTCTTTTTTATTTTAGACAGAGTCTCAAGCTGTTGCCCTGGGTAGAGAGCCATGGCGTCATACCTCACAGCAACCTCAAACTCTTGAGCTTAAGCGATTCTCTTGTCTCAGCCTCCCAAGTAGCATCTTTAACACCTAGGAATACAGGCACCTGCCACAACGCCCACCTATTTTTTTTGTCATAGTTGTCATTGTTGTTTTGGCCGGGCTGGGCTGAGTTCACAACCACTTCCCTTAGTGTATGTGGCTGGTACCCTGACAACTGAGCTACAGGCGCCACCTATATCCCTCCCCCCCTTATTTGGCAGAGCAATTCAGGGGCGCCAGTTTACCTTCTCACACCTGTCATGTCAAAGGATATACCCCCTCAGGAGCCATCCTCTTAAAAAGAAAATGTGGAAATAGAAAATAAAAAAATTAAAAAAATGAACTTGGAAGTAAAGAGTACAATGATGGTCACCAGAAGCTAAGGGGTGGTGGGAATAAGGCAATACCGAGTTTTAGCTAGACAGGAGAAACCAGGTGAGGTTTTGGGGTTTTTTTTTGAGATTTATTGAACAGCATAGTGACTATAGATGATGATAACATATTGTACAGTATATTTCAAAATTGAAAACAGTAAATTTCAGATATTGTCACTGCAAAAATGATATCAAGTGGCATAACATCACTGTCTACCTCATAAGAATATACAATTATAATTTGTGAATTTACAATTTAAAAGGATCATGGTCTATGACACAATGATCTCTACTTTCCTAAATTCCTTTCTGTGTATACATATATGTATATATGTGCATAGGTTTAATTTTTTTGAAATTTATTTTAGCCTGGAAACACATTGATTGCTTTTTCATTTTGTTTTTCATTTTGATAGATACATTTTGCAACTATATTTTAATCTATTGATTACATAAGTTCATAGTACAAGGGTATATCACAAGTTACTTATATTTCTCCTTGATTATTTCAGTATTTCAAATTTCATTGTTTAAAATAGCTCACACAAGTAGACTTAGCTAAAACCTTTTAGGGGAAAAAGTAAAAAAAATGTGAAAGTTTCTGAAAACCGATAAAAACTATAAAGATGCATAAAGAGTAACAGTTTGCTAAGTGGGGATCAGTATGGAAGTTAGTTATATGGAAACTTTGTCATTTTGACGAATGACTCAAGTATTTTTAATCAAATTATTTGAAGCTATATTATTTATAATTGGTGGGAAAAAGTATAATGTTTTTACTTGTTAATATTTTATAGTTTTTAAAAATGAGCATGCACCATAGAAAAAAACTTTGGGTACATCTTTATTCCTGCCTTACTGTTTTAGCTGCAATTCTCTATACAATATTTAAAAAAAAAAAATTTCCCCCACTAGTTATTGATGGCACAACAGAATCCCATTTACATTCGCAAGTTCTGTTACAGCCAAGATAGCCTCGGCTGAGCTACAAGAGAAATGAATTTTATTCTGCCTGTGCTCTCCCTAGTCCCCTACCTGGGGTATATTTTTAAATGTTAAGCACAGTGTTTTATCTTTTTTTTTTTTAATGATAAAATAGCTAGAGTCAATTTACCTACAAGTTTAAGTTCTCATTTAGCCTATCTTGTGTATATTATTTTCCTAACATTAATGTATTCTTAATTTCCTTTTGACTCAGTTTTGATTGAGGAGAATTATTTATTTGCTTCTTAACATTGTTTTTTTTCAACTTTAGTTTCACAATTTCAGTTTTGTGTGATTTTTCCTGTGTTCTCTTTTTAGCATTCATTGTTTTGTGGTCAACTACAATATATAATTAACATTAAAAGAATCAATTTGTATCTGTTTTTTCTATATTTTATAACAAGCCTCAGTGTAGGTCTCTACAATAAAGTTTTCCAAATTAACATCTTATAATTCTAGTTTTCTTAGAGATTCATATTTTAACTGCATTAAGTATTATATTCTTAACTGTCAGCTGAAGTTCAAATCTGACTATTACACTGTTTACCCTTCACTTCTAATTTTTTATTTTGGTTGCCTGAATTTATATAGAAGTCAGTACATATGTTCAACCAGCATCTGAATGTAGTGACCTAATGTGAGCCTAGCAGGGGTCCTCAAACTTTTTAAACAGGGGGCCAGTTCACTGTCCCTCAGACCGCTGGAGGGCCAGAGTATAGTTTAAAAAAAAAAACAAACAAACTATGAACAAATTCCTATGCACACTGCATATATCTTATTTTGAAGTAAAAAAACAAAATGGGAACAAATACAATCACACTGCCTCATGTGGCCCATGGGCCACAGTTTGAGGACCCCTAGGAGAGTCCATTCCTACATTCCTGATGAGGGATTTTCTAGGCTTCACTATTTGATGTATTACTCCTATAGTGACACAGTTCTCTTGGCTTGAATCCCAAAGGAGATATTTGAGGGATTCAATCCCACTGGGTAGCTTCACCCATTTTAATGAAGGCACGTAGAAAGCCATGTATTAGAAAAAAAAAAAATAGCATTTTAAAACATGTTAACTGTATAGGTAGGTGGGTGGGAGGATGCTTAAGTGAATAATAGACAGGGGAAAGCCATGAAGGCTATCACAAATTTGGCTAATATTTTGGTTTTTCTGTGAAATCTTTCTATTTATGTAAGAATTTTATGGAAGATCACTGGTTAAAGCTAATATTGATGAACCCCCTGTTCTGTAGGCAATATTTGCATTGCACCATTTTGCTAAAGTAAGAATCCACTGAACTCTTTGTGGACGGTATTACTGTGTGTCTCCACAAAGTAGGCTGTTTAGTGAGAAAAAAAAAATCACACGAAGCTTCTAAAATAATTTAGCATCTTTATCAGGTTTTGCTACTCACCCTTCATTACATAACTCTTTTCATTTATGGAAAGGATCATCGTGTTAGACATGGAGTTGATTTTATCTCCTTTATCTATTTATGTTCCAGTCTTCTCTTTCACTTTTTTCCTCATGGGAACTCGGTGAACAAATATGCTTGTGTATAAACCCCAGTGGAGATGCCCTATTTATTCAGTGTTGCTTGAATCTTTTGTGCCCACAAGATTTCATCTAGTTCTATTGCTCCATTGCTATATTTTAATATTCTTACTGGAAAAATATAGCTAGCTGAAGGCATAAGGATGCTCAAAGATACAGTGGTACTTTGCATCATCAAAGCTGTTTTAATTTGTGTCCCCTACTATAAACTGGGGACATAAGTCAGATTTGGGGATTATAGAAATTTTCCTTCAATCACGTAGAATAGATTTTTTAAGGGTGTCAATTTTAAGAGCACTGGCTCAGTTTAACTACAGACTTTCACATTTGTGTTTGAGATACCTTAGGTGAGGTGAGAATTAAGTGAATAATAGATGTTCCCTAGGTAATATTTCTTTTTATTTTTAATGTAGGCACTTTGTCTTTATACTTGCCAAATTTAATCTATATTCTTGATTATTCACACAGGAGTTAAAAATTATTTCTAAGAAGTCAAATCAGTGATCTTCAAAGTATGGTCCTGGAACAGTAGTATCAATTTCACTTGGAAACTTTCTAGAAATACAAGTTCCCGGGACTCATCTCAGACCTTCTGAATCTGCAACTCTGAGATTGGGGTCCAACAGTCTGCTTTTTAAAACAAACTCTCTAGTTAAATGTGATACAGCTACACTTTCAGAACCACTGTAATAAGTCATCTAACTTACCAAAGAAAAATTGGTTATGACACCTACAGTGACTGAATTACCTAAACATACTGTCCAAGTTCACAGAATGCTTGCTGCTAGATCTATCAAAAAATTTCACAGAAGCAACATATTAGAAGGGGTATCCAAAAATTATATTGAATGAATGAATTCTGTGCAGACCAAGTTTTCAAGTAGGCTTTCTAGTGGTGGAATGATTTTAAAATGATCCAATGTGCTGCATATTTATATATTCCTATCTATGTTTAAGTAAATTGTTAAACATTACATATTTTCTCTTAAAATGCTAATAAATATGCATATCTGTGAACTCTAAGTGTGTATGTGGATACTTTAACTTTTAAAGGAAGCATTAAAATATCCACAAAACATGAAGTATGAAAAATGGAATTAAATCATAGCAACTAATCTAGTTTTGAACTTGGCTGTCACAAGTTGTAAACAATTGCTAGAGTTTCTTAGCTATCCTAGAAGAATAAAATACTTCATACACTAATGAATTTTTGTAAAGACCCATTATACTGAGATGCAAGTTCTAAATTTTAACACATGAATGCTAGCTCACTGGATTGTTAAAATAACAATTTATCCTTTAGAAAACATTAACAGGGTCGCCCTCAGTAGGGTGCTTAGCATCACAGCTCACAGCAACCTCCAGCTCTTGGGCTTAGGTGATTTTCTACATAGCTGGGAATGTCATCAGGGAATAAATATAAGTTTACTACTTCTTTTCCAATCTGAATGACTTTTGTTTCTTTTCCTTGCTTGATTTCATTGGCTGGAATCTCTAGTATAATGTTGATTAGAAATGGTAGAACAAGGCATCTTCATTTTATATCTCTCATTCCATTAAATATAATATTTGCTATAGGATTTTGGAAGATGCCCTTCACAAAACCCAGGCATTTTCTTTTAATTTTTTTTTTTTTGTGTGTGTGTGTGTGTGTGACCAAATTTTTTAAAATAGGAAGGGATATTGAATTTTCTCAAAGTTTTTTTAACATCTTGAGGAGATGATCAGAATGATCATATGGTTTCACCTTTTAGATTGTTAATATGGTGAATTATAATTTTAAAATGTTAAAATGACCTTGCATTTAGAGGAAGATGAACATCCCTATTCATACTTTTTATATATTGTTTCTAGTGACTAAATGTTCTGCAGGGATATTGGTCTATAGTTTTCTTTTAATGTTCTTCAAATACTAATGGTTCCATAGTAATGCTAGCCTGTTTCAATAAGCTGGGAACTATGTTCTCTACTTCAATTTTTGGAAATTAATGTTTTTTCTTCCTTAAACATTTGATAAAATTCACCAGTGAGGCCATTGTGATTGGTACTTCTATTTGTGAAGGAATATTTAATCTATTACTTATTTTATCTAGTTTTTGTCCAAGGTATTGTTTTCTTCATCTTTACAAGTTACTTGGGTCTTTTAAAAAATCTTCTATATATCTCTAATTTTTTGAACATATGGAATACAATATAATGACTGTTTTCATATCCTTCTCTATTGATTGTATCATCTATACTAGTTTCAAATCATTTCCATTGATTGATAATTCCCCTCACAATGTATCATGGTTTCTTTCTTCTTTGCATGGTGTTTTTTGGATACAACCTTTGGATACAATGTTATACATTTGAACTGGACATTTCTATATTGCTATAAATATTGCTGAGCATTTCCCTAAACTAGAGCTAAGCTACTTGGAGATGGTTTGATTCTGTCAGATCTTGCTTTAATGGCATGTTAGGCAAGTATCAAAGCAAATTGTCCATTAAGGCCTAATTATTTTCTACTACTGAGCCACTGCCTTCCTGGATACTGTATTTGATGCTTGTGAATTTTTTGTTTGTCCAATCTGACTCATGGAAATAATCACTATTCCTAGCCCGATGTGAGTACCAGGCATATTCCCTTTAAGCCTTTTAAGTGGTTCTTTTACTGACTTCAAATAATTTCCTGACGTTTATCTGTTGATCAGTATTGTGAGGATTACTTGAGGGGCAATCTCGGTAGATTTCTAGTGTTCTCTCTTGCTACAGCCCTGTCTTTAATACTCAGGTTAATTTGTCTGTTTTTGGTCTCTCTGAATTCTTAGTTGTCTCTTAAACTCAGGGAGTACCTAGCTTTCTGCCTGGGAACCCTTTACCTATCCTATTGCCTAGAAACTGTCAAGTGGTAACTAGAATAGTCTTAGGTTTCAGCTCATTTGTTTCCTGCCTGTCTTTCAGGGAGCTGCTCTTCATTGCCTTATAAGCAGGATCTTGAAATGTGTGTGTGGGGGGGGAGGGCGGGGGAGGGTGTGTGTTTTGTTTTTTATTTGTATATTTTTTCAGATTTTTTGTTTCTGTTATTTTATTTCAGGCAGGAGGGAAAACCACTCCCAAGTTTTTTCGTCTTACATAAGATAGCTGAAAAACTTCCTATCTTTAATTGATTTTCCACTGGGTTTTCCCCTCTAACATTATTTTGCCCAGCGTATAAGAAAATCTGTATTGGAGACAATATAACAGATATATATATATGTGTGTGTGTCTGCATATATATATATATATATAAATAAAATTTTCATTTGCATAACTATTTTTAGTGTACCTTATGTTATGCGATGAGTCAACGTTTTTCTGGTGTTACTAGTTTAAGTTGGCTTCACATGACATATCTTAAACTTACATTTATTTCAACCATAGGCAGCAGGAGTGTCATTTTTACTTACGGAAAACCAGAATAGTATTTCTAATCTATGTAGGCATACAACCGCTTTAAATTATACCAGAGAAGGTTAAAAACAGTAACTGAATTAATTTGGTACAAGTGGGTAAATACATATCATTTTATAGTTGTGTTATCTGTGCTTTGTGCTTGTTTCTTATAGTATTAACTGACATCTTTAGATTATTTGTTTGAATAGTTATTTCTAGTGGTTACTGATGATTTTGAAAAAGTTTGAGTCAAAACAATCAGAATGTATTTGTTTTTTAGGTTATCTATTGTTTAATTATACAATTTATAAAAATTAAATAATAATGCATTAACAACTCAATTATAATATTTAAATACTAAAACAAGATTTTGAGAAATTCTCTAGTATATTAAAAGCTGTGGGATTATTAATTAATGAGATTAATATCAGAAGTCTCTGAGAGTCCAGCTGTTCAGTGGGCCTGGTCCAGTCACTCAGCAGAACTAGCAAGTATGGCCGTGTTAAAGTGAAAGCAAAATAATGGCAGAGTGGAAGTAAAGCAGCTTGGATTCCAGTGCAGCAGAAAGAGAGTACAGTTTATTTAAAGCAAAGAATAGATAAGCATAGACTTTTCTAGAGAGAGGAAAAGGGTCTCCCTCTTGAGTGAGAAAGATCCTGACCCAAAGACAGTACCCCAATATAAGTATTTCATCCTAGCTCCCCCTATAATTACCTGTAAGAGTTTTTCACATGTTCCCTGAGGTCCTTAGGTAATCTTGTCTATTTTTTCTTGATCACAGGTTATCTTAGTTACCACATGTACCGATTTTCCTTTACATGTCAACAACTATTGCCACCTGGTCTTTTTCAGGTATTATATAGTGATGACTAGTAGTCTTGTGATATTTGTAACCTTTGCTGTGTGCACTGTTCTGCAACTGTGACCATTACTCCACTCTGTGTTACAACCTAGAAACTGAATTTTGTGGAAATTATGTTTATGCTTGATCAGCATAAGTCAAATGTTCTTGAAACTCATTTTGCTGTAGAACTCTTTTCAACTTTCTTATCTAGAAAGCCAGACTTTTCTCCTACTTCCCTGTAGCCCCTTTTTATTGTGAAGCAGTTAAAAGATTCTGCATTTTTAAGATCATTAAATAATTACCTTTAAAATATAGCTTATTACTACTATATTACAAACATAATTGGAAAAATAAAAATAGGCAAAAAAATGATCTAGTTATTGTAATTAAAGAATATTGCTGAGTACCTGAGACAATGACTTAACTGGTGCATTCACTTGCATTTCAAGTCTTATGGGCTTGGGAAAAAAATTCCATTAATAGGAGTAAACTTCATGGTAGAGTTGTAATGTGTACTCATATCCCTTAAAGGGTTTGAGAAAGCTGTGTTATGTTACTGATTATTTCTTTGACTTTTTGAAGATATGTACAAGGAAATAATGATAAAGAAAGAAAGTCGACAAATCATGTGGCTTTGTATTGAATTTTAGGTCCGTAAGAATGTATGTTCAGACAGAGAATTAGCACCCCTTCAATTAATATGTCCCAAACCGAATTCTTTATCTTCTATACATCCCCAAATTTCCTTTATTTTTGTTTCTTTCACTTGGTCACACCAAAAGAACTTTGGTTCCTTTTGCACTCATATCCCATATTCATCCGTCAGGAAATCCTGCTCACTCTACCTTTAGTAAAAGTCCAGAATCGTACTATTCCTCCACAGCTGACACTCCGGTCTGAAATCTATCATCTTTTGACAGTATTATTGCATAGGCCTCAACCTTATCTCCTCTGTGAGTCCGCACAACAAAACAGACAAAGTGATCTGTTAAAGTACAGTGTCTCTGCTCAAAACCTGTGGAGGTCTACATTTCCCTCAATGAAATTTACAACCCGCGGTTACTTAGAAAACCCTAAATAATTTGTTTTATACTCACCCCTCCCCCTTTGAGGTCATTGCTGTTAAATGGTGCTTGTGACATCTTATAGTATAACTTAAAATTGGTCATTTCATCTGGATAGAAAAAAGCATTTCAGGACACATTTATCGTAGATGTAAATTTGGAGATTTTGACTATGGAAGACTAGATTTTCATACCTTGCATGTCTTATTTTTTCCTACACATTATAAATGAAAAACAACTATTTGAACATTTTAAACTCAAGGACGTGTTATAAATGAACTATAGTGTTTATCTTGCTGCAAAAATGTTTTTTTTTTTTTTTTTTAGTCATGCTCTTTCAGACACTAGCGATAGATTTTCTGCCTGTGAAACTATCAATGACTTCTCTGTGTGGGAAGTTTCCATCCTCATCAATTTGTTATCTTTGTAAAAAACTCTACAGCTGTGACACAATGGCCATCATCTCTTTATGTAGTCTACAAGTACAAGCATAACTCTGAGATACTGTGGGCTTGGTTCCAGACTACCACAATAAAATAAATAACTACCACAGTAAAGGGAGACACACTGTGGTTTCCCAGTGCATGTAGAAATTATGTTTACACGACACTGTGGTCTATTAAGTATGCAATGGCATTATTTCTAAAAATAGAAATATATACATGTCTTAATTACAAAATACTTTATTAATAAAAACACTAATGGACATCTGAGCCTTCAGTGATTTATAATCTTTTTGCTATCATAGGGCCTTGTTGACAGTTGTTGAATGATTAGGGCTATGGTTGTAGAATGTTGGAGTGCCTGTGGCAATTCCTTAAATGGAGACAACAATGAAATTTGCCACATTGATTTACTGTTCCTTTCAGGAAAGATTTCTGAGTAACTTTTTTTTTTTTTTTACTTTTACATATACATGTGTTAATTAGGTTTCTATTTTTTTGTCTTCACAAAATTAAAAAGACTTGAAATTTAATAACAATAACAATGTTTAAGATAAGGACTAGCAACAAAAACCTCGTAAAGAATGAATGAACATAAATACATTCAGAAAAGGAATCAGTTGCTACATCGAAATATTAAGCGATAATAATGATAACAATGCAAAGAAAGTAACATTCACGTTGTCAAATAAGAGTATTTCTATGATTTGACTCTCAGATTCAGTATAGAGTCATCTATACCATTAACTTCTTATTATTTTTTTAAGTAACAAAAAATAGACAACTAATAGTTATAAATAAAAATAAAAGATAATTTCAAAAAACAGATCATACTAAATCTTATAGACAGTAGAAAAAGAAGAAATGCATCAAAATTATTCTGCTTGATCTGGGTACACCTGATATTAAAATTGGAAAAATATATTATTATAAGGGAGAAATTACTGAGAAGTTACTAAGATTTCATGTTGATGCTATTTCATGGTGTTTTACCCACTGAAGAACCTCTTTCAAAATGGGAGACAATCTTATCAAAATTTGGTGCTGCTTTATCAACTAAGTTTATGTAATATTCTGAATCCTGTCTTGTTATTTCAACAATGTTGACAACATCTTCACAGGGAGCAAATTCCAAATTAAGAAACCACTTTGTTCCCTCTCAAGCAGCGACTCCTCATCTGCTTAAGTTTTATCATAAGATTGCAGCAATCCAGTCACATCTTCAGAATTCGTGTTTAATTCTAGTTTTTTTGCTATTTCCATGACATCTGTGGGTACTTCCTCCACTGAAGTCTTGAACTTTCAAAGGGGTTCTAATCAAGTTTATCTGAACTCCTGTTAAAGGTTTAATATTTTTACCTCTTACCATGAATCACAAATGTACTCAATAGCATCTAAAATCATGAACCCTTTTCAGAAGGTTTTCAATTTACTTTACCCAGCTCCCTTAATGGAATCACTGTGGCACCTGTGGCATTATGAAATTTGTTTCTTAAAGGATAAGACTTGAGAGTGGAAATTATGCATTGAAGCATGGGCTTCAGAATAGATCTTGTGTTAGGAGGCGTGAACACATCACTAATCTCCTTACATAAACTCCATCAAAGCTCTTGAGTGCTTTGGTGTCAGTGAGCAGTCACCTTGAGTCACAGATAAACCTCAGCATTAGGCAGGCCACGGCAGGGAGGTCCTTCGGCACACCATTATGCTCTTGTGCTCCTATCAGCTGTGGACTTCAGTTATGAAACAGCACCACAGTGGCCATGGAACTGCTGCCTCATTTCTCTCCTAATCCTCGTGGCACAGTGTGGATAGAGACATTGCTTGGTTGAGAGGAAAGAGAGGGTAGTAGATATTATGGATTGCCTTGGAACCTAGTGCTGTGCCTGCAACAGGAAAATCAACTTTGGGCAAAGCCCTATAGTGCCTGGTCTTTACCATGACATCATCAGACAAAATAAGGTGCCAAGACCAACCCTGAGGCAATAGATATATGTGATTTCTTAGGCAGAAAATCTAAAATAGCTGTTTAAGGAAACACAGTGAACTTTAAGAAAATACAAAAAAAAAAAAACAAATTCAGTAATCTAAAAGAAAATACAAAACAAAAAATAAAATAAATCTGAAAAAAACCAATTCAGTAATCTATCAGAAAATACTTAACAAAAAATTAAATAATTCTGTAAAATACCAAACAGAAATCCTAGAGCATACAAATACAATGAACCAATTGAAGAAATGTAGCACAAGGTATCTGAAGCAGTATAGATCAGTTAGAAGAAAGAATTAAAGAGCTCAAAGGCAGGCATTTTGAAAATACACAGAGGAGATAAAGAAAAAAGAATGTAAAGGAATAAAGAAAGCCCACATGAATCATGGGGTAGCATCAAAAGAACAAATAATCATGTTATTGGGGTTTAAGTGGAACTTTAGAATGTCAAAGGCACAGAAAGTTTCATCAAAGAAGTAATGAGCAGAAAACTAACGTCCTTAAATAAGAGAAAGATAGAAATAGCCACGCACAGGCAAGTCAAAGGCCACCAACTAGACTCAGTTGAAATAAGTGTGCCCCAAGACACGTCCTAATTAAGCTCTCACACATCAAAGGCAAAGAGGATTCTGAAAGCAACATGAGAGAAGCAGCAAATGATATATATGGGAGTTCTAATTTTCTTGGCAGCAAAATTTTCAGCACAAACCTTCTAAGGCAGGAGGTCATATGATGATAAATGCAAAGGTCTAAGGAATTGCTAACAGAAAACCCTGAACCTAGAAAAGTACTTTATCCTTCAGAAATAGGGGGAAATAAAGTCTTTCACACGCAAACAAAAGCTGAGAGAATTTACTACCAGCAGATCTGTCTTAGAAGAAATTCTACAGGAAAAGGAAGAGACCCTAACACATAGCAAGAAAATATCAGAAAGTATAAAACTCACTGGTACGAGTAAGAATAAAGACAAAACCAGAATACTCTAACATGGTGCATGTGTTGCCCATAAACCACTTTAGTCTTTAGTATAAAGACAAAAAGCCAACATTTTAAAAAAATAATAACTACAAGTAAATCATGAAAGGATTGGCAATATAAAATGGTAAACAGTGAGACATCAAAAATTCCAAATGTGAAAGGGAATGGAGTTATAATGTAGAGTTTTTTTGTTTCAATTTCTAACTTTGTGATCAGCGTTAAATTTCCCTCAGCCAAAATTAACTTGTTATAGAGCCAAGATTTTTTTTGTAAGCCATACCATAACCATAAAGCAAGAAGCTATAATAATAATAAATTATTATTATACTATAACTAATAATAAAAAGCAAGGAATGAAAATGCACAACTAGCAACAATCACCTAATCACAAAGGAAGATAGAAAGGAAAAGGGAGCTACAAAAAAAAAGAAAAAAGCTAGAAAAAATTACAAAATAGAAGCTGCAAGAACTTCCTTAGCAATAATTACCTTAAAACATAAGTGGGTTAAATTCTCTAATTATAAGATATAGCATTACTGTATTAACTAATATTAAAAACCAAGGCCCAACTATGTTCTGCTTACAAGAAACTCACTTTGCCTATAAGGAAACCCATAAACTAAAAGTAAAGGGATGAAAAAGGTGAAGGGAAAAAACATGGAAATTAAGAGTACTGGAGTAGCTATACTTAGATACAATAGACTTTAAATAGAAAGCTGTTAAAAGAGATAAGGAAGGTCATTATATAATAATAAAGGGGGCAATTCACCAAGACAAAAAAATTTTTTAAATATATATATACACACCAAACATTGGAATACCTACATATATAAAGAAAATATTAATAGACCTAAAGGGACTATTATTGTCTCTATTTTGTATTTGATAAATTCAAACACAATAAGATAATACAATAAATATAATAATAATGTGGAACTTCAATGCCTTACTTTCATCAGTGAACAGATCATCTAGACAGAAATTCAACAAAGAGATGGATCTGGTGAAACCATCTGAGGCTCATGTTTTGCATATTCTTTCTCTTGACTTTATTTTACTTTACCTAAAGTCAGATCAATTTCTCTACATTCTTATTTTTATCCTATTCTAAATATATTTTGTTGAAAATTGCTTTATGATTTTTTTGAATGAATTTGTGCCTAATTAATTAAACAAAAGGTGGGGGACCTTTTTGCCAAATGTCCATAGTTGAAAGGAAATACAAACATATAAACATATCCAGAGTATTATAAAATGGTTTCTCCTCCCATCGATCTCCAAGTATTAAGTAGATCAGTAATATAAAGCTCCCTAAATCTTGCTATCATTTCTTTCAAAATTAACCTGACTGATGATCACTGTGGTTTTATTAAATTTAATATCTCAGTGAAAGCTTGAAGGGAGACTATGGATGTTCCTTATTTTATCCTTATTGTAGATTCATAGGCCTTACAGATTCATGACCAAATGATCCTAAAAGTAGAATTTCTTTTTCTGTAATGAAAATTATATGATTGCCTTGCCCTTTCATTGTTCAATACCTTTTGCACTTTGCCTATAAATTAGAATCAGAAAGGAATGATAAAAATAAAGGTCATTTATAAATTCTTATCTATTCCAGGGGAAAATGTTTTAGGAAAGCATGTAATAGGAAAGGTAGAATTAAGATGAAATATTATTTTTTGTTTGAATCAAGTAGACAATTACGATTAGCATGAAATAGCTATTTTGCTCAGAGGCAGAGGCCAGAAAAGAAATAAAATAGAATAACTTACACATTCCTTCTTACCATTTCAGCTTTGTAAGAAACTTTTATATAATCTGATAAATTGTTCTGTGTATCATCTGACTCAGTCATGCCCATGGTTTCTGATGTCAATGAGAGTTGGGAAAAGATTTGAAGCTGATTACCTATTTGGAGATGTTTGTTTAATTAAAGATATTATCTATTTCTAAGTATTTTTATTTTCAAGAATATGATTATATAGGCCTCTGTGCAGTACTGTAACCGAGTAAAAGCATTTGGGTATGTTATACTATGGAGTTGCATGTGTCAAACCCCAAATCCATTGAGTGTGACATACAGGGAGATGAGCAAGAGCATCTCCAGGGGCTGGAAACCATGAAGAGCTCATGGAAACGGATGAGCAGATTCAAAAATAAATAAATAAAAGCAAAATACCCTCAAAAAATTCCAGAAGAAACCTGGAGACAAGCAGCAAACATGAATAGAGAGTAGTAGTATTTGACCTAGCTATTAAATAGGATAATTTTATAATATCTGCACAGTGTGCTTCCTAAAACACTCCACCTGGACGCATCCACTTAGAGCCCACTTGATTTACACAAGTTTTATCAATCCAGAACCTGGATAATAATTGTATTTACTAAATATTATGTATTGAGAATTGGTAGGTGTTGTTCTAAGTGCTTTACACGACAAGATACTGTTTCTACCAACCTTGCTTACTAGGTGAAGATTGGGCAGTATTCCATTATGTTATTTGTCCAAGGTCTGACGAAACAGAGCAGGGATAGGCCAGGCCATCAGCAAGCCTGTGTAATTTTTTCCCTCTGTGCTTTATTTTCTGGTGATCATGAGATGATGTGTAAATTGTGATACTTTGGTGAAAATTTAGTAATTTCAACAGCTGACCTGCAACTACAAAGTGCAATCATATGGACTTCTTTAGTAATTGTGGAAAAATATACTTTATTGAAAACAAACTGAAAAATGTCCACAATGGTTATTACTGTGGAATTTGTGCCTTAAAGAAGTAAATGAATTGGTACCTTGATCTTAAATGCCAAGGGAATTACAGCTTCACACAAATTACCATTACATTGATTTTCCTTATGAATAGCAGCAGGGTAATTAAAAATTATTTGAAAATCAGAAATCTGTGTGTATTACATAGTTTAACAGAAATACAAAGTATTAGATGCTATTATATTATTAGCCATTATGTGTATGACTAGATAACCTTTAAGTTCTATTTCAGTGTTAAGATTGTATGATCATACTTATACAGTCTACATCTAGGTAGGGAATTTCAAATTACTGTCCAGTGGGAATAGGAATGTGGTACTGTTTGCCCTTTTAAGAAAGGTTTTGGATTCCACAATCATCCAGACAACACCCAGATGGCACTGCAGCTCTGTTCCCCATGGCAGAGCAGCATCTGAGTTGCAGTGAACTGTATGACAGGTTGTGCCTTTGCTGATTACTGTGTCACCCATAGGTTGTGGCAGTGAGATTGTGCCTGTGTTTACTTTATTTTCCATAAAGGGACCTAGGATTCTATCCATGCTAAGCAGTACTTAAAATGCTTGCTGGTCAGTATTCCTTTTGACACCTGCTAAAATCATGTACCTAAATATACCTCCATAATATAGTGATATTTCCTCCTTCATTGAGGAGAGTGTTAAACAAAATTGAAGTCAGTAGCATGGAGCGTTGAGCTCCTTAGAAAAAAATTTCCATTTAAATGCAGGTTAACATTTGTGGTGCATATTCCATTTTAGCAACTTCTATTTCTTTTAAAATCAGACTCTTGGATAATAAAAATAGTACTTCTATTCTTTCTGGCACATAAACATTTTTAGCTCTCCTTGGAGCATCATGCATGAATGGTGCTCAGTAAAGGCTTTTTAAAAAAAGTCAGAAACAAAAACAAAAACAAAACAGCATTCTTATTGCCACAAGGGATTACTGGCAGATAGGACATTGCCTTGTTACTGGGAGATACAACCTTGCTCCCTGATACAATTTGTGTGCCAGAAGGAAAATTACTTTACCTCTGAATTACCTGCCAATGTAATACACTTACATTGCTGCACACAGAGTTATGTTGACTAATGCGTATTAGTTGATAGTGAGTATTCCTTCCTCCTATTTTCTTGAGATAAATAAACAGTGCCTATCTGTAGAACCAACCATTCTGGGGGCCTTAGAACTGGCAAGAGTAGGTAGAAATATCTGATACCATTAAAAATGGTATTAAATTAAAATGAAATTAAATGGTATTAAATTAAAAATGACTAACCTATTCAAAGATTGACTTTTTCTGTACAGTGAAGGAATTATTTCATTAAATAGTTCTTGTTAATATTAACTAAATGCCTAGATTATTAAAATAGATAGATGAATAGATAGATAGATAGATCATTCTGGTCTTTGTTACTGTCTTTACTTTGTTGTCATTTTTTCACCACTCTCACCATCATATGCCATCCCTAGGCAATTTCCACAGATTTACTGATGTTCTTTCTTTCTTTATTCCTCCCTCTTTCTTTCTTTCTTTCTTTCTTTCTTTCTTTCTTTCTTTCTTTCTTTCTTTCTTTCTTTCTTTCTTTCTTTCTTTCCTACCTTGAATGGTTTTTTTCTGCTGCCATCATCTGGGAGACATTTTCATCTGTGAGGATGCTCCCGCCCACAAGCTTTATAACAGTTTCTGGCCGTTTGCTATTTACTCTACCACAGAACTCTCATCAGTGCTTGTTTCACTGTGTGTCTTTCCTATATCTAGAGATGCTCTACTTTTTGTTTTTAGCCTTTGCATGTACATGACACAAACAATTGTCTTTAAAAAAACATATTCACTTCAGGGAAACATGAACTATAGGTACAGAAAACCACTTGCATGTCTAGCTTAATGAATTATTGTGAGACTGAAACCTTGTATGTACCACTCAGCTTGAAAAAGAGAACTTTGGTGGAATCTTTCCATGACCCATTTGGATGGAAACTACCTGCCTCCCACCAAAATGATTAGCCACTCTTTTGACTTTTATAGTAATATTATTTTATAGTTATCACTGTCTTACAGTTTTTTATAGTTACTCACTCAAAAGTTCCTTGTTAGACATTATAATTTTAACCTTGTCCATTTTTTTCCTTTCCATCTTTATATTTTTCTTACTATTTATCTGTTGTGGAGGCCACCATTTGTTCTATAGAATTTCTCAAAGCCTAGTTTTTTTAGTTGCATGATTCTAGTATAGTACAGGATACTCCTCTGGTCCCTCTATTTTTGCACATTGGCAGTTGAATCCAAAAACTTGATCAGACCCAGGTTTAAGCTGTTGATGAACCATATCTTCTGCATAGGTGTGTGGATTTTTGTTTTTATGATGTCAGAAGTTATTAATAGCCATTACTTGCATCTACTAATTTATTGGAAAATATAAATTGATAATTTGTCAAATCTATCATTACTTTTCATTTATTAGTTATTATTATACAATGCTTCTACCTATCTACTATTTTGTGTGATAAATGCTTCACTCTTTCACTTTATGTAACTGTGTTTAAAATAATTGGCTCCCTGTCATTTATCAAAGTTGGCCAATTTATTTACTTTATTGTATCTTTATGAACTCTGGAATTAAAATATATTTGAAGGATTTTAAGTGTTACAGTTTTCATCCTTGTTGAAGCTCAGATAATTCCATTAGGCTAGGGTGAGTTTCATTCAAGTTTTTTAATTGGTTCCTGGAGTTTTTTGACATGGCCATAGTAATCTTTGATATCTTCCTCACTGTTATAGCAAAAATCCTAGTGTTGTACACTCTTCTTGTTGTGAGAACATACCATTTATTTATCTAAGAAAGTGTAATTTATCTTAGTGGAAGATGGTGTGCAAGACCAGAATCTTGATGCAGGACTACATACACGAAGTTGGACAATAAAGTTTCTAAATTCATCCTAGAAAAAGTGGCACGTCGTTGCTGAATATCAGGTGGTTACCACATGGCCACGGGGAGTACTTTAAGGGTAACTGTAGTGACATTTAGCAATGAGGTATGTAGCACTTTTTCTAGGATTAGTTCATGAACTTCATTGTCTAACCTCATATGAGGACAGCCCTGATGGTCATTCCAGAATAAAAGTTCCAAAGTTGCTTTGCAGTGTGGGCTGGGTGCTGATGTTGGTGCATAGCTGCCCAAAGGGGGTAGCTTGAAGGTGACCATAGTGACAATCAACAATGAGGTATGTAGGACTTTTTCTAGGATGAGTTCACAAACTTCCTTGTCTGACTTCTTATGTTCTTCATTGTTTTGGGGACATTTCTTTAGACAGAGAATCAAAACACTGGACAGAGCCCAGGATACTGAGGTATCAACATCTCAGGAAGTCCCGCTGCTACTCTCAACTCAAACCAGGACTGTGTGGTATTCACTTAACTTTTTTCAGAGTTCCATATCTATGACGTCTACACCACATATTCTTGTTCTCCAGGAGTGTCCCATATGGTAGACAGACTTTCCTGTGACCCTCAGTGACCCTATTTTCTGTTAATTATTGTAATCCATTTTCCTTGACCTGGGACTTACTTTTGATCAATAGGATATAATGTGTTGAAATATATTATTCCATCTTGTTCCCATATTCTCTTTACTATAAAGACTCTCTTGCTGGCTTGAATAAATGACCAAGTTAGGGAACTACAAGTGTGCAAGTGGCCTGTAGAAGCTAAAGGTGGCCTCTAGCCAACAGCCATACCAAGAAAAAACAAAAAAACAAACAAAAAAACCAGGTTCTGCCAAGAGCTAATTAAGAACTGAATTCTGTTGATGATCATGTCAATGGATAAGAGGATCCTTCCCTTAGTCAAGCTTCCAAAGTCAGAACGCAGCCCTGGATCACCTCCTAACTGCATTTTGTGAGATTCTAAACAGAGGATCTGTTTAAGCTATGCCCAGACTTCTGAGACGTAGAAGCAATGAAAAATGAAATACACCCCATGGATACTCACTTGCTTTGTCCCAAATTATACACATAGTCATTGAGTAACAATTCTAATACTATGCAGTATGATTATTAATAGTAGAAAAGAAGAAAAGAAAAGAAGGTACGAAAAGAAGAAAAGGAGGAAGGGAAGGAGAGAGGGAGGGAAGGAATGTGCTCTCTCTCTTATCCTCATATTTAAAAAAATGCTGCTATACCTACATTGTCAGAGCATCTGGCCGTTATTCATTATACTTCTCTACACTTCAAGTCTAGAGACCAAATTCTACATGTGGCTATTCATTTTATTCTCCTTACCAATTCTTTTTTTTTTTTTGTAGAGACAGAGTCTCACTTTACCCCTCTTGGTAGATTGCCATGTCGTCACCTGGCTCACAGCAACCTCCAGCTCTTGGGCTTACGCAATTCTCTTTTCTCAGCCTCCCAAGCAGCTGGGACTACAGGTGCCCACCCAATGCCTGGCTTTCTTTTTTTTTTTTTTTTTGGTTGCAGTTTGGCCTGGGCTGGGTTTGAACCCTCCACCCTCCATATATGGGGCTGGCACCCTACTCACTGAGCCACAGGCGCCGCCCCTCCTTACCAATTCTTAATTCAATGACAGTCCCTTTAATTTTCCAGACTCCTTCTTGATGGGATTTTTCAGGAAGTACCCCTCAGCATAGTGTTTTTTGAGTTCTTATATGTTGGTTTTTGTTTTTTTTTGTTTTTATTTTTTGGGGTTTTTTGTATTTCAGAATATTACAGGGGTACAAATGATTTGATCACATGAATTTCTTTTTACAGTTTAAGTCAAACTTATAAAAGTGTACCTGTCATCCAGATAGTGTGTACTGTACTCTTTAGGTGTGAATTTATCCATCCCATCTTCTGCCCTACCTCCTGCTTGGTTTCTCCTCAGTTTTATATCTAGGTCAGTTCATATGCTGTTTGTTTCCCATTTTGCAATTCTTCACCTAGAAGAATGGTCTCCAGTTCCATGCAAGTTGCTACACAGGTAATTAGTTCACTGTATGTGTGCGTGTGACTGCCTAGTACTCCATGGTTGTACATATGCTGGATTTTATTAATTCACTCAGGTATTGATGAGCACCTGGGTTGATTCCACATCATTCTGGTTGTGAATTGTGCTGTGATAAACACTGGAGTACAAATGTCTTTTTATAAAAATGACTTTTTTCCTTTGGGTAAATTCTCCAGAAGCGGAATTATTGGATCAAATTGTAGTTCTGCTTTTAGCTCTTTGAGATATTTCTGTACTACTTTCAAAGAGGTTGTGCTAGTTTGCAGTCCCACCAGCACTTGTAAGTGGCCAGAGACCATCCTACATTCGTGCTAACAAACATTCATTGTTTTGGAACTTTTTGATAAACGCCATTCTCACTGGTGTGAGCTGATGCCTCTTTTTGCCTTTTATTTGCATTGCCTTGATAGGTAGAGATGTTGACCTTTTCTTCATATGTTTAATGGTCATTAGGCTATCTTCTGAAAAGTTTCTGGTTCATGTCTTTTGCCCAATTTTTAAAGAGATTGATTTTTACTTTCCTGATTTATTTGAGTTCTTTATAGTTTCTGGTTATCAGCCCTTTATTGATGTATACCATGTAAACATTTCCTCCCATTTTGTAGGTTGTCTATTCACTCTATTGATTGTTACCCTAATTGTGCAGAAGCTTTTCAATTTAAGTCCCATTTGTTAATTTTTGTTGTTGCTTTGATTGCCTCTGAGCTCATCTTCATAAATTTTCTGCCCAGGTGATATCTATAAGAGTTTTTCCAAAATTTTCTTCTATAATTTAAATAGCTTTATGTCTTATGTTTAAGTGTGTTATCTACTATGAATTAATTTTTATGAGTGATAAGAGATATGGATCCCATTTCAGTTTTTTACCTGAAAATTGGCTATCCAATTTTCCCAGCACAATTTGTTGTACTAGGAATTCTTTTACCCAGTGTATGTTTTTGTCTGCTTTGTCCCAGATCAGATGAGAATAGAAATATTGTTTCATCTCTAAATTCTTAGGTTTGGTCCATAGGTCTATTTCTATTTTTATGCCAGTGCCATGCTGTTTTGGTATAGCTTGAAATCCGATAAAGTGATGCCTGCCAACTTGTTTGTTTTGCATAAGGTTGCATTGACTAGGGTCTTTTTTGGTTTCATATGAAACATAGAACTATACTTCTAGAAAACTGAAAAAAGATGTTGGAATTTTAATGGAGATTGAGATGAATCTGTAAATAACTATGGGTAGTATAGACATTTTTAACAATTTTTTTTTTTTTCCTGCCCATTCAGGAGAATGATATGTTTTTCCATCTGTTTATATACTCGGCAATTTCCTGCCTCAATGTTTTGTAGTTCTCCCTACAGAGGTTTTTCACCTCCTTCATGAAATATATTTCTATGTATTTATGTTCTTTGTTACTATTGATTGTTCTGACTAGGACTTCCAGCACTATGTTGCATAGAAGTAGTGATAGTGGGCAATCTGGTCTCATTCCAGTTCTAATTGGAAATACTTTCAGTTTTTCGCTGTTCAGTATGATATTGGTTGTGGGTTTGTCATATATGGCTTTTGTAATTTGGAGATATGTTCCATCTATCCCTATTTTGTTAAGGATCCTTATAATACAAAGGTGCTGAATTTTGTCAATTGCTTTTTCTGTGTCTATTGGGAATATCTTTATTTTGCTTCTATTTATGTGATGAATTACATTTATAGATTTGCATATGTTGAACCATCCTTGCATTTCTAGGATGAAACTGAATGGCTAAAAATATATAAGCCAAGTATCTGTTGTCTTCAGGAAAAACATGTAACCCACATGGATTCATTTAAAATGACTCAAGATGAAAGAATGGAAAACAATAAATATTCCATAAAAATGGAAACCAGGAGAAAGCCAGGATAGCAGTTCTCATATCGGATAAAATTGAATTTAAATCAATACTGAGAGAGAGAGACAAAGATGGTCATTGTATAATGGTGAAGGGAGCAATTCAACAAGAAGACTGAATGATCCTAAATATATATGCACCTAACAGAGTAACATGTGGGTTCATAAAACAAATCCTGCTGTATCTAAATAAAATGACAAACACCAGAACCATAATACCAGGATTTGAACACTCCACTTACAGAACTAGATGGATCTTTCAAAAAGAATCTAAGGAAGAAAAAAAAAAAAAAAAAAAAAACTTTAACAGAACTCCAGTAAATAAATGAGCCTAACAGAAATTTACATCACATTCTACCCCCAAACTACTGAATGTACATCTCATCAGCTCATGGGACATTCTGTAAGATTTATTACATCCAGGGCCACAAAACATGTCTCAACAATTTAAAAAATATAGAAATTATACCATATATCTTCTCAGAACACAGTAGAATAAAATTAGAAATCAATTCCAACACAAACATTCATCTCTACATAAAATCATCATGGAAGCTAAACAACCTATTGCTGAACACTAGTTGAGTCAAGGAGGAATCAATATGGAACTCAAATGATTATTTGAACTAAATGATAATGGTAAAACAAGTTATCAAAATCTGAAGAATATAACAAAAACCATTCTGAGAGGAAAACTCATATTCTTAAATGCCTACATCCAAAAGACAGAAAGATCACAAATGAGCAATTTAATGAATCATCTCATATAACTGGAAAAGGAAGAGCAAACAACTCCCAAACCCATAAGAAGAAAAGAAATACAAGATCAGAGCAGAACTAAATTCAGTCAAGAATGAAAGAACTATAAAGATTAATGAAACAAAAACCTTGTTCTTTGAAAATGTAAACAAACTTGAAAGGCCTCTTGCGAGATTAGCCAGAAATGCAGGTTGGAGGATAGGACTCTAATAAGCTCAATCAAGAATGAAAAAGGAGAAATCACAACTGGTATCACAGAAGTTTAAAATATCATCTTTAAATACTATAAAAATTTCCATGCTCATAATCTTGAAAATCTGGAAGAAGTGGAAAAATTTTTGGAAACATATAACCTCGCTACACTTAGTCACGATGAGATAAAACTCCTGAACCCCCTCAACAGACCAAAATCAAGTACTGAAATAGGTGTAACAGTAAAAATCCTTCCAACAAAGAAATCCTGACACTTTCACACCTGAGTTTTACTGAACCTACAAAGAAGAACCTGTACCTATACTGCAGAAATTATTCCACAACACGAGAAGGAAAAAATACTCCCCAACTCATTTGATGAAACTAGTATCTCCTTAATGCCAAAACCAGGAGGGGACACAACAACATCAAGGAACTACAGACCAATATCCCTTATGAACATAGATGCAAAAATTCTCAATGAATCTTAACAATCTAAATTCAGCTGCACAGTTTGTAGACTTTATGCTTGAAATTTTGCTGGATACAACAAAACGACTGGCTCATAATTTCTTCTCTTGAATGTCTTAAATATGTATTACATTTTCTTCTGGCATAGAATGTTTGTGTTGAAAAGTCTGATAATTCATTTTCTTTTTCTTGTAAGTCACTTTTGAATAGATGATCAAAGGAAATTTTTTTCTTTGTAAATTTTGTTTAACGTGTTTAAATGTTGATTTCTTAGGGTCAGTATTCTCAGATAAATATTATACAGTTTGTTTCTTTTTAATTTCCAGGAAAAAAATCTTAAATTTGATATTTAAAATTCGTTCTCTTCCATTGTTTTAGTTTTCATTTTATGGGAACCTTACTATTTTATTACCTATCTTCAGTATTTTACTTTGTATTTCATTTTATTTGATCTCATGTATTATTTATTGTTGATGTCTAAGTTTCAATTTTTGCCTTCTATTTCCCATAATTTGTCTTTTTGTTCTTCTAGATTGGTCAAAATTTATGAAATAATCTTTTGCCTTTATTTCCAATGTTTTCTTTAGTTTTACAACTCAGGTTTTTTTCAATTATAAATTTTTTTTTCTAATTGGGATTTATCTTCAACTCTAATGTAATTTTCTTAAAGTCTTTCTGGTTATTTGAAATAGCAAATAATAATTTTAATGTGTTTTGTGACCATTACCCTTCTGACTGTAGAAAAATTATGTGAAACTGTATCTGTAATAACTTTATGAGATTTAATTTGATCCTTTCTATTGCTCATTTCTATGTAAATTCATATTTTTTCTGAACTTCTAGAAGGAGACAAGATCATACATGTTTTCTCAATTTACGTAATTCCTTTTGTTGAGTTGTATCCAGTTAAATAACATGATAAAGAACTTTTGTGATTTTCTGGCTTCCAAGCCTCCTCTCACCTATTCCTTTGTGTTTTTTCTTTTTCATTTCTACTGACACTATTTTGCTTCAATTTTGATTCCACGCATGGTAATTTTTCCTCAGTGTCCTGCTCTACCCAGAAGTGGATCCCTGGCTAGCCAATTTGGAGATGTTATAGGGGCTATAGGGATGATACTCCATACCCACCTTTTACTGTGTTGGTTAAAAACTCTCTCATGTGTAACTTCTGATGTCAAATTGTCCCACTGTATTTTTCAGCAAATACCATTTAGCCATTCTGTGTTTCTATTCTTGGGTTTGTCAAATAAACAAGGCTTATCTCTCCTTTATCCAGAAATGATGAAGCTTATTATCATTTATGTTACATGATTGCTGGAGAATGTTTGTCACCTAGTTTTGTTATGATGTTTCCTAGTGGTTTGGGATTTGCTACCTAGTTGCTGAGTTTTTGTATGTATTAGAGCATTTAAGGAAGTTTCAACACTGTGTCACCACCATTGCCTCCACTCTGCCAAAATCCTGTGTTCTATTTTTGATATCTTAAACCCAAATGACTAAATTTTCTATTATATAGGTTCTATAATTTTAGGCCTCCCACTACTTTACATAATTAAACCTTTTCTACAGCTATACCAAATCTTCAATTCTTTATGACTCTTAACTTTTCAGTATTTTAGTCCTTATCTATTCACTCAGAATCCTGGGATTAGTCAATCACTTTGAAGTACACAATACTGCTGTCATTTCCCTGGTCTTCCTTTCCTTTTCTAAACAATTCTTGTCAAACGTGCATTATGTTTTAAGTTAAATTTCCTGCTTTTTTGTCCTTATGTATCTATATCTACCAAGCATCACTGGAGATTGACAAATGGAGTTGATGGACACAATTAGAGATGTAATTTCCAAATTCTTTCAAACATCAAGAGTTGATTTTTTAATGTGCACTGGTAATTCTTTGTCTCCACTTAACCATCATTTCACGTTCTCTCTAGCAAATTCTGAATCATTAACAAGCTTCAAAAGCCCTCAAGCCACTCCTCACAACTATTAGTAGATCTATTTTTTACTAACGGCCAAGAAAATCAATTCCATCAGATGCTATTTGTTTTTCCTCAATTCTAACTCTAACCTAAGACAGGTAAATTATTTCCTCCTTTTCCATCCCTGCCCTTCAATGCTCCTCTTGCTTGTATTTTCAATATGCAATGACATTCAGTGACTCTGTAGCCTTAATTGGAACTCTAGCTCTAACCCTAGGCTTCATTTTCTCCGGGCATTGACAAAGATCTTTGCCTCTTACTATTCTGATAGAAATAGATCTCTCAATATCTCCCCTAATTTACAAAACTAACCTTTATGGACTTGGTTCCTTCATAACAATTTGTGTTTAAAACCAAATTTTAATTCATTTATACATTAAGATCTTTTCTTCTACAAATTCAGGAGTTTTAATGATATTTTAAATATTGAAATGAAGATCCAGTATTTCAATAGCATGTTTTATATTCATTTTTTAATTATTGTGAAACCCACTTTTCTCCCTAACATTAATCTTTCCTACTCCTTTTCTTTTCTGTTTGATAATACTTCTTTTCCACTGCTTCCTCCTCTCCAGTATTTTGATGATTCTCAGCCTTATTTCCTATGATATTTTTATTCTTACACTACATATCCTTCCTGGTTTATCCCTTGAATTTCTTTCTTTTTTTCAGTTCACATTCTTGATTGTCTTAAGAACTTCATCTTATCTGGCAAACAACCCATTTTATCTAGCAAGCCTCACTACTTTAAATATTTAATTTCACATGTATACATTTAACTGTTTTGTTGTAATAATTTTCATAGTTACAGCCATCCATTTGAATATAATATAAAAATTTAGAATTCACTAAATCTCTTACCTTTCTTAAAGGAAAAGGAAAATAGTGATGATTTAATTTGTCATGAAATCATGTTTCTGTAATGGGTGAGATAAATTTAATGAACTATTTAATGGGAATCCTTTTCTCAGCTGAAGCACATTTTGAGAAATGTGAGAAACCATGATTATAAATCTACACAATGCCTCATTAAGACTATTCACAGAGAACTTATATTTCATTCTTAATGGTGAAACATGAATAATTCTGTGCATTTTTTCTTTATTCTTTGTTTGGTTTTCATAATAATTATGTTGTTTCCAACAACAACAACAACCCCCCCTCCCCCAAACTTGTATTTCTTGTCATATTAATCATACCTTGGAGACAGCCACATGAATATCTTCCATGTTTCTAATATTGAGCTGTGAGTTCTCGGGCTATCTGGTGTACCTCTGAGAAAATGCTAACCTCCCCTTCCTCCTCTCTCTAGGGCACATATGCACAGCGAAGTACCATGACTTTTCTCTTTGCTGACTTCTTTATTGGAACTCTTCTTTATTCTACCCAGAAAATGGGGGAAATGTAGTTGTATTTGGTGTAGTTGTATCAGCAGAGCTCTATAGCATCATTGATTTGGTTTTTGTGTGTAGTCTTTTCCTTTTTATACTCTAAAAACCAGTCCATGAAGATGGTCAGGAGGAGCTATTGAGCAATATCCTTGATTTCTCTTCTCTTTTCCACAAATCACCCATCCTTCTTCATCCAAACCTTATACAAATAGATACCAAAGTACAGAGGAAGCCTTTACAACCCTTATTCCAGTATCTCTTTTGGTTCATACCCCATAGGACCATATGGCATTACAGAAATTTGTACTAATTGGGGGAATATAAAAAAGGAATAGGAAAATGTGTGGTTTATATACTTCTCTAGCATGAGAATTAGAAAGGCATTCTATAGTATTTGGTTTGCATTTACATTAGTATTTTCCTCTCCTTCTTGATATCTATTATTGTGTTCCAATTGTTCAATGGAACAAAAGGAAATTTTGCAAATAATGTGGTGAAGTACTTTAGAGGTGGATGGCTTATAACAAGCTTATAAAATACAAAGGTCTATATAAAAATAGTTCACAACTGAATACTTGTATTTCAGGATCCTTTTGGATTGCAAATGACAGAAATTCAACTTGGTCTACTTTAATCATAGGAGAATTAATTCTGAGAATGTCTCACATTCTTTAAGGAAGAATTCTGGATCATTGAGAAATCCAGATAAGCCTCAGGAACAATTAGCAAGCAGGACTCAAACAGCATGAGAGCTCATTCTTCATCTCCGATCTCTATTTTTCTCTACATTTCAACTTCATTCTCGTTCTCTGTGGATGGATATATATATATCCACATATATCCATATATCTCATGTACATATCCATATATATTAAATATCTCATATATATCATAAAAATATCATATATATCTCATATATATGAGATATCTCTTGTGTATATGTTTATCATATATTTCTTCCTACACTGGGCAGGAAATTCAACTCAACTCTGAATTTCACTAGTAGATAAATTCTCTTGTCCAATTCCAGTTTTTTTTAAATCTGAAGAGAGGACTCTGATGGGCATGGACTGGGTCATGTATTTACCCTTATGCTATTTAAATATGTAAAGGCAGACCTGGTAGTAAAATTATAGGAAGTAGTTTCCTCTAAAGGGGAAGTCTTGGATAGAATGAGGAGGGAGAAGTATATCATTGGACATTATTAAGATTTATCCTTTTATTTTCCCTTTTTATCAACTCAGACTAGGACAAAAATACATTTTCAAAGTAAATTTTAAAAATTTTCCAGAAATTAGTTCATGACATTCAATAAATGTGAGTTGTAACACACATGTACACACAAATGCACACAGAGAAACATACTATGTATTCACTTTTCCAGTAAACTAAAGATTATTATTTTTTTTTAACTAAAGATGAGTTTTAATAATCTCTAATGATTATTTACATAACTCTTTTAGTCTGGAAACCATTTGATTAGACAGTAATTCAGTCCTAGTCCCAGAATTCAGTTATCTCCCTTTTAAGAGATGACTCCTACTCTGATTCAATCTCCTTCTAAAATAAATATTTTGTGATAAATTATTAATTTTCACTGGTTGTATAACTATTTTCTTCATTCTTTATTCTCAGGTCAGTTCTCTCTGTGTTTGTGATTTAGATTGAACAGTAGGTCTACTTTTAGTTATTTGAAGAATCTCTTTACTGTTTTCCTTGAAGGTTGTACTAATCTGCAGTCCCACCAAAAGTGTGTAAGTGTTTCTTTCTCTCTGTATCCACACCACCATCTGTCATTTTTGGACTTTTTAATAAAATCCATTGTAGCAGGGGTAAGGTGATATCTCATTGTGGTTTTAATTAGCGTTTCTCTGATGGTTAGTGACATTGAACATTTTTTCATGTGTTTGTTGCCCATTTATCTGTCTTCTTTTTAAAAGATCTGCTCATGTCTTTTACCCATATTTTAATGATTTTTGTTGTTGTTGTTGATTTGAGTTCTTTGTAGATTCTAGTTATTACCACTTTATTAGATACATAGCTTAGTAATATTTTTTCTCATTCTGTAGGTTTTCTATTCTGTCAATTATTTCCTTAGCTATGCACAGCTTTTTAAGTTAATTGAGTCCCATTTATTTATATTTGTTGTTGCTGTAATTGTCATTGGATCTTACTCATAAATTCTTTGCCTACTCTGATATCTAAAGGAATTTTTTCCAACATTTTCCTGTAGAATTCTTATGGTTTCATGACTTACATTTAATTCTTTTATCCCTCTTCAATTAATTTTTGTGAGTGGTGAGAGATATAGATCCTGTTTCATTCTTCTATATGTGGGCAGTCAATTTTCCCAGCACCATTTATTGACTAGGGATGCTTTTCCCCACTATATGTTGTTGTCTGCTATGTCAAAGATCAGTTGGCTGTATGTGAATGGTTTTATATGTGGATGCTCTTGTCTTTTCCATACCAGTATCTCTGTTTTTTGTGCTAGTGTTGTGCTTTTTCATTACTCTAGCCTTATACTATAGTATAAGATAGTAACCAACAGACATTTATAGAACATTTTACCCCATAAACTACTGAGTATGCATTAATTTTATCATCATATGGAACATTTTCTAAGATTAATCTTATCTTAAGTGGCAAAACATATTACAAGTTCAAAAAAATAAACAAATACCCTACGTTACGTGTTTTCACAGATGACAGCGAAATAAAACTAGAAATTGTTTCCAAGAGAAACATTTAATTCTCTGCAAATTCATGAAGACTAAACAACATGTTGTTGAATGACTACTGGGCAAATAATTAAATTAAAATGGAAATCAAAAGATTTATCAAATTGAATTACAAAGGGGACTCAGGCTATCAGAATCTATGGGATTCAGCAAAAGCAGTCCAAAAGGGACAATTGATAGCCTTAAATACCTATATCAGAAAGAAAGAAACATCACAAACTAAAAATATAATAACTCATCTTACAGACTAGAAAAGTAAGAATAAACCAAGCCCAAACTCAGTAGAAGAAAAGAAATAACTAAAATCAGAATAGAACTAAATGAGATGGAAAAAAGAAACAAACCAAAAAATACAAAAGATCAATGGCACAAAAAATTAGTTCTTTGCAAAGAGAACCAAAATTTTTATACCTCTTGCCAGATAACCAGGAATAGAAGAGGAAAGGCACAAATAAGTCAACCAGAAATGAAAACGGAGATAATTACAACTGATACCACAGAAATTCAAAATATCATTAGTAAATACTATGAAAATCTCTATGCACATAAGCTTGAAAATATAGAGGAAACTTACAAAGATGGCTGACTGAAACCAGCTTTCCACAGAGGCTCCCGTCCAGAAGGAGACTTAAAGGACAGAAATTTAGCAAGTAACCTGGTGGATTAGAGCTGCACCAAGAAAGAAGCTTGAAGAATGCACATCAACCCCACTGAGCGGAGACCCCAAGGATACAAACAAAAATACAAAATCCATCACCAAGAGGACAGGAGTCCCCTCCCCCATGAGAATGCCTCAGAGTGCCCCACAAACAAACGAGCAGAGTTCAAAGGTCCTCCCACTACACTCCACAGGAGAGACCCTCTAAAACCTGGACCTCCCTCCCCTATTAGGGTGCCACTGTGTTCTCCTGCCAGTCATAAAACTGTTTAAAACTGCATATATTCTCTACCTGCAACTCTGAGCTCCCAGCATTCCCTTCCACTCTCACTCTGAGGTCTGGAGGCCTGTCCCCCAGAAGTCCAGATTCTTGGGTGATTTCTTGAAGGGAGTGGACAGGGCCTAAACTGCAGCTGGTCAGTGATGACTCTGCAGCACGGGAGTGAGGAAAGGACAATGGGGCTGAGAGGGAACCACACCAGAGAGGCAGTTCCCCAAGGCTCAAAGCAGCAGCCATCTTTTGGCAACAATATGACTCACTCCTGGATATTCTGAAGCCACACACCCTGTCTCCCTGGGCAAACAGAGGAGGCTGGGCATCTACTCAGGTGTCAACCACCCTGGAACAGATCTGGGACTGAAACGCAGGTCCCATGAGTAAAGGGTTTGCCTGAGGCAGTACTGGCCTGGGTGGAGGCGGGGACTAGATCCGCACATGCAGAGCTTGGAAGTTCCTAGGGTGGGGCTGACCCAGAGGATTGCTTTAGTGAGCCTAAGATGCACCCGGCACTCAGGGGATCGTCATCCTATAGACCAAGGAAGACAGGAGGCTACAACTCATATCTAATCGAATACAAACCTGCAGGAGCAAAGACAGGACCTGAGGCACAGGCTCTGGGAACTCAAAACAGCTTCTCTTCTGCAGAGGAATTTAGCAGGGACAGAAACAAATTACCGCCAAGTTGTTCTGTTCTGTTCTATCAGTAACATCAATCAGGGATGGGGCTGGAACTGAGTGAACACACCCCAGCCCCCATGAAGTGCCCGAGGTTGTCAGGCCTCACCTCCCCCTGCTAGATAGAGGCAGAGCGCGGTGGCCTAGCCTAGCAGAAATAGATTGCCTTGTGATTCAGGCAGGTGCAAACCCCTGGAGTATCTGTTCACTACAGGAAACTGGGTCACAGTGCTGCAGGGCTATTAGAGACTGGGTGTGACAGAGGTGCAAGGAGGGGAAGGAGGCATCAACCTTCCCAGACTGATATATTTTCTGGGTGGGTCCGCATGACTCCACGGTGCACCAGAGCAAGCCATATATGAGTAGTCAACAGACACCTGTGATCCAGTTGCCACACACCTTTTAAACTCTCCCACCTGAGACAGGTGCTGACTGAGACAATTGATTTGGACCTTTTGAACTGAGCCAATCACCTGAGGACCATTCAAGTGGTGCCCTGGGTGTGTGGTTGTAGGAAGGTTTAATTTTCCTTTTCCAATTGTTTCCTGTGGGGGGTGGGGTGACTTACTTTCTGCTATCTCTCCAAAGCTGAGACTTCAACCCAGAATAACTATTTCACTAGGGTTGGACAGAGATCAGCTGAGAACAAGACAGAACCACTTAGCCCCACCACACCAAACAGGTCCCCAGTTTCTCACGCTATAGCACTGTACAGGTCCTCAACAAAGCTCCAGGGGAAAAAAATCAAATGGTGTAAAACAATCATGGGGTGGAATCAGCGGAAAAACTCTGGTAACATGAATAACCAGAATAGATCAACCCCCCCAAGGAAAGATATGGCAGATGTAACTGAATATCGCATTCATAAACAGCTGGCCAAGATGTCAGAAATCGAATGGAAAATTTGGAATTAGAAATTTGAGGAGCAATTCAAAATTTAGAATTAGAAATTCAAGGAGAATTTTAAAACTTGGAATTAGAAATTCGAGGAGAAATTCAAAAGTTATCACAAGAATTTAATGAATTTAAAGACAAAACCACCAAAGATTTTGATGCACTGCAGCAAGAATTTGCAGCCCTCAAAGATCTGAAAAATACAGTAGAAGCCCTCAGTAACACAGTGGAGCAAGCAAAAGAAAGGATTTCTGACATTGAAGGTAAAGTCTTTGAATGTTCGCAAACTCTCAAAGAGGAAGAGAAATGGAGAGCAAAATTGGATCATTCTCTCAGAGAGCTCTGGGATAATTCAAAGAAGGCTAATATCCACCTCATTGGAATCCCTGAAAGTGATGAAGTGGCCTCGAAATGCACAGAAGCCCTTCTCTATGAAATTATGAAAGAGAATTTTCCAGACATGATAAGAGATTCTGAAATTCAGATAGCAGACAGTTTCAGAATACCAGAATGACTAAATCCAAATAAGACATCCCCAGGCATATCATAATTAACTTCACTAAAGTTAATATGAAGGAGAAAATTCTGAAAGCAGCCACACGTAAGAAATCAATTACCTATAAAGGAAAGAATATTATAATGACTACAGATCTCTTTGCTAAAACTTTTCAAGCCAGAAGAGGGTGGTCATCGACTTTTAATCTCCTAAAGCAAAATAACTTTCAACCCTGGATCCTGTATCCAGCTAAACTGAGCTTCATTTAAGATGGAGAAATTCAATGACATTCATATGTTGAAGAAATTTTCCATAACCAAACCAGCTCTTTAGGATAATCTCACACTTATCCTCCATAATGACCAGCCCAGTCCTCTACCAAAAAAGTAAACTCACTAAGAAACTTTTGATCAAACTCCAACTTCCACACTGGCGAAAGGATTAAAATTGTCCACTGGACTTTCAAAAAACTCGATACCCAAAATTACTAGACTTATCAATATTCTCCATTAATGTGAACGGCTTAAACTGTCCTCTAAAAACTCAGGCCAGATATTTGCTGCATACAAGAGCCACATCTTACCTTAAAAGGTAAATATAGACTCAGGGTGAAAGGATGGTCATCCATATTTCAGGCATATGGTAATCAGAAAAAAGCAGGTGTTGCAATTCTCTTTGCAGATACAATAGGCTTTAAACCAACAAAAATAGGGAAGGATAAGAATGGTCACTTCATATTTGTTAAGGGTAAGACTCAATATGATGAAATTTCAATTATTAATATCTATGCACCCAACCAGAATGCACCTCAATTTATAAGGGAAACTCTAACAGACATGAGCAACTTAATTTCCTTCAGCTCCATAATAGTTGGAGATTTCAACACCCTTTTGGCAGTGTTGGATTGATTCTCCAATAAGAATCTGAGCAAAGAAATTTTAGATTTAAACCAAACCATCCAACGTTTGGATTTAGCAGACATCTACAGAACATTTCATCCCAACAAAACTGAATACACATACTTCTCATCAGCCCACAGAACATACTTCAAAATTGATCACATCTTAGGTCACAAATATAACCTCAGTAAATTTAAAGGAATAGAAATTATTCCTTGCATCTTTTCAGACCATGATGGAATAAAATTTGACCTCAGTAACAACAGAGGTCTGCATACTCATACAAAAACATGGAAGTTAAATAACCTTATGCTGAATGATAACTGGGTCAGAGATGAGATTAAGAAGTAAATTGCCAAATTTTTGGAACAAAAGGACAATGAAGACATGAATTATCAGAACCTCTGGGATACTGCAAAGGCAGTCCTAAGGGAGAGATTTATAGCACTGCAAGCCTTCCTCAGGAGAATGGAAAGAGAGGAAGTTAACAACTTAATGGGACATCTCAAGCAACTGGAAAAGGAAGAACATTCCAACCCAAACCCAGTAGAAGAAAAGAAATAACCAAAATTAAAGCAAAATTAAATGAAATTGAAAACAAAAGAATTATACAACAGATCAATAAATCAAAAATTTGGTTTTTTGAAAAGGTCAATAATATAGACAAAACTTTGGCTAACCTAACCAGGAAAAAAAGAGTAAAATCTCTAATCTCATCAATCAGAAATGACACAGACGAAATAACAACAGACTCCTCAGAAATTCAAAAAATCCTTTATGAATATAACAAGAAACTTTATTCTCAGAAATATGAAAATCTGAAGGAAATTGAACAATACTTGGAAGCACATCACCTTCCAAGGGTTAGCCATAATCATGTGGAAATGTTGAACACGCCCATATCAAGTTCTGAAATAGCATCAACCACACAAAATCTTTCTATAAAGAAAAGCCTGGAACCAGATGACTTCATGTCAGAATTCTACCAAACCTTTAAAGAAAAATTAGTATCTATATTACTCAACCTGTTCCAAAATGTAGACAAAGAAGGAAGACTAAGCAACATGTTCTATGAAGCAAACATCACCCTGATCCCCAAACCAGGAAATGACCCAACACGAAAAGAAAATTATAGACCAATATCACTAATTAATATAGACCACAAGATCCTAACAAACAATCCAGCAACACATCAAACAAATTATACATCATGACCCAGTCAGTTTTATTCCAGGGTCTCAAGGCTGGTTCAATATACGTAAATCTATAAGTATAATTCAACACATAAATAAATTAAAAAACAAAGACCATATGATTCTCTCAATTGATGCAGAAAAAGCTTTTGATCATATCCAGCATCCCTTCATGATCAGAACACTTAAGAAAATTGGTACAGAAGGGACATTTCTTAAACTGA